>JAQGAZ010000219.1:0-82750 GCA_034692225.1 Polydesmus complanatus | reverse complement strand
AGAGCAAAATTTGCATTCGAATGTTCGTTTTCTAATATGCGTTGGGATTTCGTTGAACAAAATAGCTCCAATTGATTCCGTGGTCCAATATACTTTGTCTGCTTTATTAGCAATTATACGAAGCTTCATATCGGTTTCGCCTCTGGTGGTCGCCATATCTTCCCTTCGCGTTAGATTTTCCTTAAATTTATTAGTGTTTCGTATTAACCAATCCGTTCGAATAAGAACATTCCTGCATAATTGAGATTCTGGTGTTGGAAAACCAAATCGTCGATAAAGTTGAGTCATATGTTCTCTGTAAGGATGAAAAAAAGTCAATCTTATAACTTTATTTAGAGCTCTGTATATTGCTTCGCGCTGATACCTCCATTTCGGATACCATATTCCCGTAGCATATGACAAAATTGGAAAAACACAAGATTTAAGCAAAAGGGCTCGTTCCATTGGATCAATTAGTCTCCTTAACCGTTTAAAAACTGGGATTGTTGACAAAATCTGCCTTTTAATTTTATTAATATGCGCATTAAACCTCAATTTGCTATCAAAAATCACTCCAACCACAGTAATTTGATGCTGCCCGGTAAATTTAAAGTCGTTAATGTTGAACGTTGTATTGATGATTGTCTCAATGAAGTGCTTTGTTCCAAAAGGACAAAGTGTTGTTTTTGGTATACTAAGTGACATCGATCGTATGGCGAACCAATCGTTGACCCTTTGTAAATCAGCAACAATCGTTCCTTCGATCGTTTCCATGGAAACGGATCTGTTGAAATTATAAAGAAGAAAAATATCATCTGCATACATAAATACTCTCGCAGCTAAGGGTAACTGACTAATCCCTGCAGTGGTCAGTAAATATAAAATAGGAGAAACTGGGCTGCCTTGGGGCACACCGCCTCTGATTGTGTACCAGTTGGAAAGTTGCGTAGCATATTTTACCCGAAGTGATCTGTTTGTAAGAAATGTTTTATAAAGATTAATCGCAGTCTTGCTTAGTTCTAATTGAATTAAAGTATTAATTATCTCACGTAAAGGTAAAGCATCGAAAGCCTTTTGAACGTCCAAATTGACCAAAATACAGTTCCTCTTCTTATCCAAATGTGAACATAGGTCTAAATGCAGATCTTCCAATAGAGAAATTGTTGATCGTAGCTTTTGAAACCCGTATTGATTGCTCGGAACATGTTTTTTAACCGATGGGATTTCTCTAATTGTACTATCTAAGTGCTTCTCCAGAATTCTGGACTCGATACTAATTAAGGCAATTGGTCTATAGTTCATAGGTGAGCCTCGTTGTCCTTTTTTTTTGAAAATAGGAGTGACAATAACTTTTGTCCATTCCGAAGGGAATCGTCCGGTACGAATAATTCGATTGTATTGACCCACCATAATGCGGGTAGACTTCTCGTCCAAATTCCGAAAATGGTTTATTGTTAAATTTGAGGGACCCGGTGCTGTGGAATTAGCAAAAGTTTTAACATAATTATTAAAATTTTCCATCGTCATATCTGGGATTTTAAAATTCCCATTACCTATAAGTTCATTCGTCGTTGAAGCGGCTGCCACCGATGAGAAGTAGTCGGCAAATTCATTAACTGGAATATACGTATTGGCTGGATTGTCTTTTTTTGGAAACTTATCGCGATAAAATTCCCACAATCGTTCTGTAGAATTCACTAATTCAATGTTGTAATATTCTTTTTTCGCCAATTTAATTTCTTGTTTATACCGTCTATGTATAATTAAGTACTCGTTCCTTAACTGGTCTGACAATGTTTTTGTATACACTCGCCATGCACTCAAATTGCCTTTCCGAAGTCTTGTCAAAGAATCCGTCCACCATGGTTTGCTGTTTTTCTTCCCAGTAGTTCGCTTTGGTGTTACTTTATCGTACATCTCGTAGATATTATTCCAGTATTGCTCGTCGTTCTTAATGTTCTTTAATTCTTCTTTAAATTTCTCAACAGCTTGTTGAGTATTCAAACGCGTTGATTCTCGAGAAAAAAAAAATTTAAGTAGTTGAGTTGTTCCCTCGCATAGTTGAATTTGATGATCCGAACCAAGCCGCTCTGTAGATGATATTACAGCGGTTGTAATGTTTTTTGTCAAAATCCAATCAATACCGTTGCCCTCTCTCGTTGCCTCGGTTGATTGCAACTGCAGTTTGCATTCTGAAAACAATTTAAAAGCATCGTTAAATTCTTTATCATGCTTGAGAAAATCAATGTTCAAATCACCTAACATAATTACATTGTTATAATTATTTGCAGTTGTACATAATTGATCAATAAAATCTAATTTGTCTGACTGTGGGTGACAATAAAAATTAATAATATGACATTGATAATTAGGACAATGAAACACCTGTATTTCACATGAATCTGTTCGAATTTCGTACGATATCATTTTAGATTTGATGGAATTCCTAAAGTATGTAATAAGTCCGCCGCCAATTTGCGCACGATCGTTTCTATAAAAATAAAAATCATTAATTGAAATCATTGGATCGATTACGTCAGGTTTGAGCCAAGATTCGCTTATACACAAAATGTCGATTTGATCATGACGTTCGAGAAAGTCGGAGAGATCGTCGATTTTATACCTAAGAGAGTGAGAGTTCCATGATAAAATGCCCAGGTGACTTCCCTGGGGTTTACCGAAAGGGCGGCTTCCGTTTCCATTTTTTAACCTTAAAATGCTTTGGCCATGTAAGGGGATCTTTGATTCGATGTTTATCTTCATAGCGGACCTGTAGATACAAAGTGCGCGAAGGTTCGCCTGTTCTAGTTGGAGCCCAATCGCAGCATAATACGTCGATGTCAAGGTCGTTGAGATGTTTAATAACTGCTGCGGGTGAATGCGATGCCTTGAGATTTTTAATGGCGAAATGAGCTGATTGCTCGGACTCACCATCCCCCAATTCTGTGTTCTCTGCCAAGCCGTGTATAGTGTAGTTGTCGTCATCTGAATCGCGCCGTTGCCGTTGATTGAAAGTAGTTTGTTGATTTGTTCGCGGATCTCTTCCACCGGTTGCTCCACGCGGTTGACCAGTTGATGAGGAGTTGCTTGTAGCGACTTCGGCTCTAGGGATCCATCTCGGAAGAGATGACCCAGGGCCGTTGCGACGATAGTCAGGATTAAGAATATAATCACCCTCGGATACTTGCGAAAATGAAAACGATTGAGTTGTTGGTAAAGACTGACCGGATTGATCAGATTGAGAAGATGTCCCCGGCTGAACTTGCACAATTGATTCATAAAAATAATAAAAGCAATTGCCTTTTACTGTTACGTAGGTTAAATATTCATTTTGTGATCCTGTTTTTTTATTATTATTACAGAATTGGGCAAATGCATTACAGTATTTAATTTTATGATTCAAATGCATTCGTAAGCACCGCGAAATGACTAAGTGAAATATTTATATGTTTAAATTTGGATTTGATGACCAGACAAGGAAGTTATAGTTATACTGTATACAGCTTTTCAAAGTTACAAATAATTGCACTTGCGTAGATGATTTTTACATTCAAGTTTTCGGATTTAAATACAGTAGTTGGTCAGAAATAGAAAACTATGTCGTTGTTGTAAATTTCCGTTGCAATTCAACCGAGGGCGCAGAATTTGTTGGTTCAATTATTATCAAAATACGTGGTCATCTTACATATATTTTCTTTCTTCAAATCATTTCTTAGCATAATTAAGATACCGCAGTAATTTATACAGTATTTATTTTTTGGTCAACAACTGTATGCAGCACAGATTGGTAACTAAATGTAACCTACGAGCATAACTTATTTGAAAATATACGTACAATATTGTATTGCAATTGGCTAAAAAAAATGTTTCTAAAAATGTTTTGATCATTTAAAACTTGGTAATCAACTGCTAGGAGAAAGAATAAGACATTAATGAAGCTACCGCAGGCTATTAAAACTGTAGAAAACCACGGAATGTGTTTTACAATATTATTAGAAATTTAAAACGTCTCCGTATTGTTTTTTAATCCAATTGTCAAATCTCCGAAGCTTTAATTGACGCACCAAAATATGTACATTTGCGGTAAATAACTAAAATGTATTTCATAATTAAAAGGTAAATTATGCAAATCTACGTTCTTGCAAACCAAGTTTGATTTGTGACATAGAAATTGTCACTAGATAAAAAAGTCAAATATGAAGTTTGCGTGGCGTCCAATTAGTTCATTTGGTGTCGTCGGAGGGTAATTGGATTTCGACTTGTCTGATGGTGGTCATGATTTGGTCTCTGCAGTGATAATCCACCGGAGTAGGTAGAGTTTTGAGGCGATGATAGCGGCGTTGAAAAGTTGCCCGGCATTTGTTGAACCAGTTGAGCTTCCAACAGGCAAACACGCAGCAACCGAAAGACACCACCAACAGCGTGGACAGGAGAAGGGCAATGGAAGCGGCTAAATGGGTGTCCACACCTTCGTCGCAACGGAAACTTTGAAACGGAATCTCGTCGATTAGTCGAGAGCGTAACGTCCGCGGGGAGGCACACCTACAAAATCAAGAGTATTATTAAAACAATTTTGCTCGTTATTTTAATGTAAAGCAAAATTTTAAAAAGTTTTCTATATTTAAATTGATTTAAGAAAACGCCACAGACAGAAATTAAATTTTTTTATGAAAAACTTTATTTATTTTAATAAAAAGTATTTTCATTTTTTATTAAAAGTTTTTATTTTTTATTTTTATTTTAGTTGGTTTTTGGTATTTTCTCAAATTAAAAATGTATTTCTGGTTGTGGCGTAATTGCCTCCCAAAAACGTTATTACGATGGGAGGCGGATGTTTTTATGTCGAGTGACGTCATTAATTATAGGTGGGCAAAGCGCGAGGATTTCGCATTTGAAGGGCGCAGTTTACACGAACAAATCAGAACAAATGTTTCTAAAATGAAACTTGCAATATATTAAACCAGCTTTGAAAAGGCGAGGGATTTTCCTAAATAAATCTCTATTTAACGTCGACTTGACCTCACAAAACTTCTCATTGTTTATCATTTTCTACGACCTGCTAGTAATACCAGTATTACTTTTTTTTTGGAAATGGAATTTTAAATGCTGCAACTATTAATAAAATATTTCGCCGCGCCTGTTTTATCTTATTTTTTTTTTTTTTTACGATTTTATATTAAACTCTAAGGGATTAAGGAAAATATGACGTCACTCGGCGATTAATCACTTTTTTTTTTTTTAAATAAATTTTCTCACTGCAAAGGAGATTTTTTCTGCGAGTTCCACCGAACGTTCGTCATCCATCCCAGTCGACAATCGCAGTTCCAGGGATTTTCGTTGAGGTCTAAGTAGCGGATTTTTTCCCACGGCAGCAACTCTTCAGCTAAAGTTGATAAAGCGTTTTGTCTGACGATGACTTCCTGCAGACTCCACTTGGAGTTGTTGGTAAATCCTTCGGAAATTCCTTTGAACGCCCCTGGATGAATGGTTTCTAACCGAGGATTGTAACTACAAGAGAAGATTTTGAGATGTTTGAGCGAGTGAAAAGCTCCGTCGTCTATGTACACCAACAGGTTGAGAGCGTTCAGATACAGTTCTTCCAGACTGTCCATGTTGTCAAAGTCAGCGGCGCTCAATTCTAACATGAGATTATCACTCAAATCCAATATTTTAATAAATTTAAGGCGGCTAAGCGCAGCACCCGGCACTTCACTCAGACTATTACCACTCAAAACCAACTTTCGTATGTACGAGGTTTCTAAGAAAATCTCCGTGGGCAGTCGTTCTAAACCTAAACCGTGAAGATCTAAAGTCTCCAACATGGAAGTGGCCGACATGAGGAGGTCTTGGAGACCCTGGAGATTCACACCCGAATAACGCAAATTAAGTTCGCATAATGATATGCAAGGCAATAAGACATCCATGTCAACGTATTGAATATTATTGTAACTGAGATCCAAGCGCTCCAATTGTCTTAATCTGTGAAACATAGCGATAGTTATATTAGCCAAGCGATTCCGGCGGAGATTCAATTGCCGCAACCCTTCAAACATCTCGAAAGAATTGTCTTCCACACTCACTATGTCGTTATTGGACAGATCCAGTTTGACCAAATTGACCGTTATGTAGGTGCCTTCGAAGGTTTCCGCTCGGATGGCGGGGATGGAGCAGCGGCTCATATCAATCTCGGTCACCTCTAAAGGCACCGAGATGGCCGTAGGTAGTGCTCCTTTCCACTGATCGCTGCAATGGATGGTTTTACGGCTGCTCGTGTTTACGCACGTGCAATTCATTGTCCGACACAAGTCCACTTTTGAATGGGTGAACATGGCTTCACTAGCCGCCAAATACAGCATTATTATGGTCCACAATGTAGACGTGAAAATTAACCAGCTCTTTGACATCTCCATCATTATCTATTAAAAAACAAACAAATCCAATTAAATTATTGAATTAATACATTCGATAAAGTTTTAACGCATTTTTTGCTAGTGACATTTATATCGGTTAAAACTAGCGACAACTTTGTAAAAAGCATTCCGATCCGCTTGTTTTGCCATTGAATAAAATTGATTGCACCTGAACGGTTTACAGTATAAGGAAACGGGACTCGTAGAGTTCCAGGTGCATTGTATAATAATGCATTAAGGAGTGGAGAGTTTGAAATTAGAGCTATTCTTAAGCAACGTCATACTTGACTGAGCTAACCTTGTAATGTGATTCAGTTTGCATGACTCAAATCAAATTCTAAAAAAAAACAAACATTTCGTATTATTTTTTTTTTTTCTTTTGAAATAAAAAATGGGCCAACGTCATAACATGAAAAAGTAAAGAATGAATTTAAAAAAAAAAACCAAAAAAAAAAAAAAAGGTTGAAGATTCCTTCGCATTATTCACGTGTGAACGTGAGTTTCGACCAAGTGTGAATTGAAAGTCATGGATCACGGTGATTCACCTACACATTTTTCCAATCCTAATAATGATGTGTAATATTATTAGCACGAGATTTTTATTTTTAAAAAATCTCGGTTATACGCTTTATATTTATAATAAACTAGCTTTTGAAGTTTTGAAAAGCGAACTCTTTTACGACGGCGATAAACGTCATGTGAAATTTTTATTTTATAAAACGCTCTTTCAAAATAACAAATGTTTTTTTTTTTTTTTTAGTTGTTTATTTTGTTTTTATTATTCGAAAAAATTCATTTGTTGCGTGTGGAAGGAGGCAATTTGAAGCAGCGTCTGTTTCCTGAACGAATGAAAAAAAAAAAGCACTAAATGAGGTGAATACACCACCTCCCTCTCGTCCCACCTTCTGTTCAAAACGGAAACGGCAATAACAGATTTTAATTGTATTGAATAGAGAAGCGTATGTCGTGCTTTCAACCAATTTGACCAAATATTTGGTCCTCAGTCGTGCGTGAGTTTTTACCATTTTAATTAGCTTACAATGCCTAATTTCGATGTTTTTCGAACAGTTTCATCTAAATTTCTCACCCAGACACGGTACTTCCTCGTTATTTGTAGCTTTTACTTTATTAAAGTTGTAATTTATTAACGAATAAAACTTTATTGCGGAGGTTTTTTTCGGCTCACAAAATAATGCTGTAAAATATTTCCCTTAAAAATCAATAATCGGTTTAACGCAGAACATGAATTTGAAAACTAGGCAGTGCATTTTCTTGTTCCGACATGGTCAGTTTTGGACATGGTACAGTAGGTCTATACAGTATAAAAAATACATGTATTAAAAATTGTCAGCACATGTATAACACACTAAATGGGGTGCTAGTCCTACGTTAAATCAAGACTCCTCCCGATAAATAAATCGTTGTCAAAACGTAATTATAATTGACTCGGTTAAATCAGAAAGGGCACAAGTCACTGTTTTTCAATTTTGAAGAAGAATAAACAAACTGCCATGTAGCCTAGGTCTAAATCGATAAAGTAATCTTCTCGAACGTGTTAGTCTGACAGCTAGGTGGAAGTACAGTACCGGTATATAGAATTCATACCGTATTTAAAAATCTATTTTTAAAAGTTTATGCCCTTTCTGCGCATTGTAACATAAAAATCTTATTGAATCGTGGCTAAATAAAAGTAGTCCTATATAACAAAATAGACTTTGCAAGAAGCGGATACAGTAATTTAATTGTTGTGATTTTGTTTTGAATATGCATTCCATTATACGGTAGATGAATTATTGACAGCTCAATGGTTTTCAGTTGCAGATGCAAAATTATTTCACGGCAGTACACTGTGTACAGTTATAAAATCACTCATTTCTGAACACCGTTAATAGTTACGCAGGCTTACTCTGGAACGTTTTTCATGCAGTGGAGTAGCAAATTAATATTTAATATAAAAATAAAATTTAGAGATAAATAGTGATTCATGTTTTTTCTGATCTCAGCGATTCAGTTATTTTGGGGAAACCTGTATTTTTTTTTATTAAATTAATTTTATTTGATAAGGTATTTTTTACAGCAATTGTTACAGCAGTTGTCCCCTGCCTTATATTGAATGTGAATGGCTTTACGTAACATCGATTACGCGCTGTGGGACACATCGGAAATCATGAACAATGGAATATATTTTCTAGTCTACCGACGACGTGCTTAATTGAATCGTTAACATTTTATCCACTTTCATCAAGACATAAAAAATGAGGAATCTAGGTTTTTTTTTTTTTTTGGAGGATTTATAAAATTGAAATGTTTCGAATTGTATTCTGGTTTGCTCACAAAGAACAATGACTAAAAGCGATATCCTCGTTCAATTATTGAACGTGCGTTTCATGCGAGTTACGTGGAAGGCAGGTGAGAAAGCTCTTTCTCATCGGAGACTATTGGCTAGGTGACCGTAGCGAGGATGGCGAAATCACGTTTTGGAAAGCAGCGAGCGTAGGAGGAGGGTGGTGGAATTGTTGTCATTGTATTTCGAGAGAGTAACTTTTCAACCGTAACGAGTGTTGTGAAATAATTGGGAGCTTAGAAAGGCAGCAGGTGACTCTCCATCCTCCAGGATTTAATTACGATTCAGCGTGTGGTAACCCCGAGTCTTGCCTCACTTATTCCACTAACGATTGGCTCGAATCTAACTACTGTGCCAGTCTCCAACACTTAGGCAAGTTCAAGAACGTACAAATTGATGTACGTCCAAAAAAAAAAAAATAATAATGATAAAAGTATAACAAGGTTGTTTTTTTTTTGGAAAGAAAAATTGCGTATTTTAAAAATCCTATAAAATATTAATACGATTGAAACGAACTGTTTTCATATCCACATATTCCAAATCAGATATAAATTATATCATTTAACAATAAAATCTTTCTAAAAATAGAGACTTTTTTTTTTTCGGATAAATTGTTGGCAGGGAAGGAAACAATGGTGCAAGATACGAGTACAAATTGCGTCTTAGCAAGTAATTACAGTACTGCATAATTATTACCTGCACTGTTTTTTTATTGCTGCTGTCCGATATCGTAATTATTGAGCTGTCAACATTTTGTCTTTAAAAGTACACGTTAGCAGTTTAATTATCACGTTTCTCCATCTTTGACGTAATACTGTACTATCATTGATAACTGGTTAGTTAAAATTTAATTAGTTTGGCACAAAGTCGAAGTTATAATTATTCAATAAAGCTGATATCTTATTTAATTTACACAAGCTCATCCACAGTTTTGATCATTTCATTTCAAAAAAAAATTGTTTACAAATCGATGTCTCTTAAAAAAAATGTTTTTACCGACTTTCCCTGATAATTAAATCTTGGGATTTAAATCCATAGAAACAGTGAATTCATATTTAAAAAAGAATACCTGGTATTACGGTAATTAATAATAATTATTTACCTCGGATTTTTCCGCATGGTGTCATCCACACATAGTAACAACAACAACTTGGTAATAATAATTGTACATCTTGCAATCCAAATGTTATTTAAATGAGCTCATTAATGAAATTAAATAATAACAACTTCTAATAATTATTATTATTATTCTAACTTGCTAGACGAAATTTTTAAAATAGCTACCGTACAATTTCCGCCATTTATAGCGATAGAATCGGACAGTTTCTACGGTGTTTATGAAACTATAATTGTAATAGCTACAGCGAAGTCTTGAATGAATATTTATGACTAGTGTAGGTAGAAATTTGAGTGAATTTAAAGAAACATAACAGTGGTGGTGATTGTAATTGTATGTGAAGCGTGTGGAGTAATTTTCCCTTAAGAGGTGCGTCACCTTTAACGATGACTCACGAATTACTCACCTGGTGATGGAAAACAGTTTTTTTTTTTATTCTAACAAAAAGTAGTACCGGTACCGCATTTGTTGTGCTTAGTTGTTGCTAAATGACCGAGGAAGTCGATTGTAAATATAGGCGAATCGAACTCCATTGATCGCGTTGTAGCACGCATCCTTTAAATTAACCGGGGCCCGAAATAATATTTTCAGGAATGTGCCAGAACTACTAGTATAATGTATTTTGTTTATTTTATTCAAATGAATAAAAGTCGGAGGAGCGGAAATGTGATGGCTACTTCGACATCGTACGTGACTTTTATTAACTTCATATTGGTTATAAACGTGCTTAACCTTGAATATTATTGTTTCTCCTGCGCATTTCATTTCCTTTTTAAATTTTCTTTTAAAATATAGTTAATATTTGATGATGAAGATGTTTTTAATATTATTTTTAGCTACACAAAAAAGATTTAAAAAAAAAGATTTGCAAGCGCTATTTAATTTATTATGCTTGTGCATAGCTGCATGCTACTGCTCGAAACACACAATCTAATTAATTAAATTCAAAACAGCTAAATTAAAATAATTTAATTAAATTCTGCGGATAACGAAGAGCATCTTTGTTGTCGCATTTGGACGACAATTTAGTTAAGTTACTATCCTAAATTTGTTAACTTTTTTTTTTTTTACTTATCAAGTTAAATGAGTTGCGCAAAAACAAAGAAATTCCGGAAATTTAGTGGTATTTGTTAAGTTGTTGCACGTTTACTTGTATTTAATCGAGTTAACAAACAATGGAATAATTTAATTTGATTAGAAATTCATGGTTATTTTAAAAACGTCACTATGTCAATGATAACATGCAGGGTGACATTCTGGTCTCTCCCTACAAACCTGAGTTAGGTCGGTGAGGATGGGACAGCCAAAATAAAACAAACAATTAATTTTTGCACAAAATAAATTTGACTTTGACTTGATTTAAGTGTTAATGGCTTTTGAAATGCTTTTTCTCGCAACTACTCGCTATCACCGCACTTGAAATAGCTTTTTAGCTATACAGCAATAAGCTTTCACCAAAGACATAAAAACATTATCAAGTATCGATAGTAAAATTCAAGTTTTGTTATTGTTATTATCGTAAGACGATCTTGGGTTTAAAAATATTTTTTGCCCAGCGATTTACTAATTAAATTTACAAATTGATTTTATAATAATTAAAGTTGGAAAATAATAATTCGAGTCGTAAAAAGAAAAGCTTTAAATATCGATTCATAAATTTCATGTTAAATTCTGAGTTGAATCTTCCTCTTTAAATTGCAACTTTTTAGATTAAACGAGCGTAAAAAATATATGAAATTTATTCACTTGATATTTTTATATAATATAAGAATTACCTTGAAAGAAATACTTTTTATATTATAATTTGATAGAATTTTTACTTATTTTCTTTTTATTGCTATTAGTACCGGAAATTTTTCTGTAATCTAATTGATGACATTTTTATTGATTGCTTTGAAAGTATCGTAAAATGACTGCTTTCTCCATTCCGGGTATAGTGTACAATTTAAATGCGTACTAAAATGATTGAATTGCGAGCCAACAATTTTGATTTTCAATCCTACTCGTTTAAAGTGCACACCAAACAAACGATTGAAATGGTTTTCAATGGCAACAACATCTACTCGGATCAAATACAAAATAATGCATGAGCAACATGTATACGTTAAAATTGCATGAAACGTAAAATGTAGAAGAAAAAAAAAAAAAAAAGCTACAAACAACTCAAGGTTAAAAAATATGAGTTTTCATCAAACTTCACGTACGGTAGAATATGCAATACAATATTCTACTCGTATTGAGGGAAGCCAAGTTCCGCAAATCAAATATTGTTTATCGCGTGTGGAGATGGGTGGAGCGTAATCGAACGTCAATTTCATTTTTTTTTAATGAGTAACTCGGGATAATACAGTAGTTTCGTAATATTTTGATGATTTAATTTTATACAATTACCTAAACTCCTAGCTTAAACCAAGTTACCAAGATTTAAACTATTACTTTTTACAATAAATAACTTATGTAAGTAGTTTACTGTAATATGAAAACTAGGTTTACAAATTTACATAAATACTTTGGTGTAGGTGTGTTTGAAAAATAAGCTAAACCGGTTTGTCTTAGATTATAATTATGTCATTTCTAAAAGGTTTTGGTATTTAAAAATGAATTTGTAATGCTTAAACATGCATACCGGTACCGTATATTAAAAAAAAAAAATTAATTATTTTGGTATGTGAAGCAGGTGCAGCAAATAAATTATATTGAGCTGATAATTAGTTTCTATTAAAAAAAATGATGAAATCTTTATAAACGTCTTAAAAATTGAATGCAACTTGAAGCAAAAGCGGCTAACAAAATACTGTACTTGCTAATTAAAGCACCGATTTTAAAAATTTCTAATGAAGTTTTAAAAAAAAGTGCCATAAACTTTATAACAAATTTCCACTGTAATAATTTTATTACCTGGATTTAAAAAAAAAAATAAAAAACAATGGAAAAATAATACAGTATATTAAATAAAGATATAAATTTATTGATACCTGTATTTAATATTTGTTAGCGCTATTTCAAAGTGACTTTTCTTTTTATTTTGAATGATTTGCATTGAAAAGGTGAAATGAATGACACAAAAAAATTGTTTTTAAAAATAAAAAAAAAAAAAAAACGAGGTTTAAAAATGAGGTTGTTCGAGTTGCTTTTATAAAGTTTTCAGCCCAGTAAAAACCGGTTTATTAAAACATATTATTCCGTATACCGACAAACCTAATTTTGATTTGACTATACCGCATTCAATTTATTTAAAAAAAAAAAAACATAACAAAATGTGAAACTTATGTTTTAATTAAAAAAAAAACAACCTAAGAACGAAATGTAACCTACCTTAATTAATTTTCATAGAGTTTCGAGTTGTCGATTACGTTATTATTCACCAGCAGCAGAAACAGCAGCGAGTTGCGTGAAATCCGACGAATTGTCATGGTTTGAATTGACTACTAGTGTAGCCAGTAGGCTGAGCACTCACTCGCAGCCTGGTCCGACTGAGTGATGGTTGTAGCAGCGAGTGGTTCACCGTTCCACTCCGCAGCGCACTCCACACTCACTCATCCTCCTCTCTCTCACCTCAAAGCAATTAGCTCTCTCTCTGCTCAACCTGTTGGCAAGCGATGATGACGTACCAGCTGCTACATGGCTTTTCAATTGGCCAACTGTTGTTGTTGTTAAACAGTGTACGTAAGGACAGCGCACACGAGAGCCTATGAGTCTGACGGCGTTTATCGATTTTTGTTTGTTATTTAGATCAGGGCATGCATTGGTTTGATCTTGCGCACACATAATCTTATTACATATATAGACGCCGGGGGGAGTTAGGTTGTATATTAATTAACTAAAGGATGACAAATTTATTGATTTATGAATTTATAAATAAAATGAAGAAGATTAAAAATATGACGAAAATTTGAACATAAGAATTTATTTTTATTTCCCTTTTATTGCGTCTATCGATAACTTCAGAACTGACGAAGTGGTATTAAATTTCAAAACAATAAAATCAATGATAAATTTCCTATTGCTGTACATGTATATTATAATTAATGGTAATTTGTTTTTGTTGAAGGTTAGAAAATGGTTACCAATTTTTTATTTTTAAATAAATATTTTTTTAAAAGTTATTCAGCACTTTTTTTTTTGTTTTGTTTTTAGAATAGTCGAGGTATTGTTATTAATTTCAGGGGTTGGTTTTTTATTATTCTTTAAAAGAAAGGAAAAATTAATGAGTGTCATAATAATTAATATTATTCTGAGTGCAGTATAATAAAGGCCGTTTGTAGTTAAGTTGGTATTTTTTCGAGTTTGATGAAGACAATTTTGATAAATTATATTAATGATGTTAGTGGTTTTTCATAACTCGTAATTAGCGGTACGCGTTTCTTGAATCAAAAGTGATTTTTTTCTCCTATGAAATTGGTACAGGGTTCCCACAACCTTGAAAAACCTTGAAAATCCTGGAATGTCAGGGAATTTGAGACCGTCAGGGAAATTCCTGGAAAAGTCAGGGAAAATCTCAAATTTGACCTGGAATTTTTTTATTTTTTAATTTATACTTACAAAGTACACATATAATTTATATAAACAAGTAAAATGCGCAAAATGTGTCAACTTTTTAAAAAATTTTGCGCCTCGCAAGCTCGGCGCCATAATCTATTTTTCCTGTCAAGTCCAGGCTTCAGAGTAGCCCAAAAAGCAAAAAAAAAAAAACCTCAATTTTCTTTAAAAAATTTCGCGCCTCGCAAGCTCGGCGCCATAATCTATTTTTCCTGTTAAGTCTCGGCTTCCAATTAGCCAAAAGCGCCAAATTTGCGCCTCGCAAGCTTGGCGCTTGAAATTAATTTCTATTGTTATTTTTGCAAAAACTTTTAGTTTTTTTAGGCGGTCAAAAAGCTTGACTCAAAATTTTTTTAAACTTACCGGGAGGGGGCGCCAAATCTAGATTTTGCATCGGGCAATTCTTTCCCTTCGCACGGCTTTGTTTTTATTGTTCATGTCTCAATTTTAATACTAGAAATTAATTTCTTTGCAAAGTAGAAAAAGCAGAAATAAATAATATTTACACCGTAGGCTACTATAAATTATTACCCATATACTGTACTATTATGATCATGAAATGTTCATTTTTCATGGTCCTGAAAAAATTCAAAAATGACATTGAAAATACCTGGAAAGTCAGGGAATTTTATTCTCAAAAAAATGTGGGAACTCTGTGGTACGTTAAGTGTGTAGAAAAGAGTAAAGAAAAAAGAATTTAAACTTTTAAAAATGACAGGAATGTTATCAGAAATGAAAATAACTCAAATTTAAAAATACAGTAAAACTCGGTTATAACGACATGGAAGGGACCTAGTTTTATTACATCCGAGTAACCGATGGCGATTGATATAATAAGCTTCCATTTACAGTACTGTATACTAATCATTATAATTTTCTACGTTATATTTTATTTGTAGCTACAACACTCATCTAGACTTTTACATAATTTTTCACTGTTTGTAGAATGATCAAAACATAAATTATTACGGTATACCGTATACAGTAACTGATTCAAAATTGCAAAAATCTCGTAATAAAATTTAAATAGTGTTCTAATTTTTTGACGCTATAGCCGAGATTACTGCGTTGTTTTTTTTTTTTTTTTTTGATGAGGGGAATTCCCCGGGACGTTAATTATATTAAGCAAACTAATTTACCGTTTGAATTTTAATGCTTTGACACATTTTCTAGCAGCTACTGTATGCTTCAAATCTGAATTCAGATCTGTATTATTAATTAAATATTTATAATACCGGTTATAATAATAACAATTAAATATTTTTTTTAATGTAAGGCAGCATATTTAAATAGGAATTTTTTTTTTACTTATAAAAATTAAATTTCAATGAAAAGCAATTATTTATTTTAAAAAAAAAAGTAAGCGATAAAGGTTTTATTTTCGAATTAATTGGTTTTTAAAAATGGCGCCGATGTTAATATCGATTATCATTGTCGATTCTGTGCGTATCGAAGTTGCTGCCGCCGTCACCTTGAGTTTGCACAACCAACGTTCGCGTGTTTATTGATGTACGCAGAGGTAAATAGTCATAAGTAATTGTAGTCAATAATCGTCTTTTCGTGTTTACTCGATTCATCAGAATCGCGGAAAAGTGAAAGCAAAAATTGAGCTCGAAATCTACGTTTCAAAATGAATGCCGATTACGTTGCAAGTGTGTTAATTAGTGCTTCAGAGATGAATACGACGTACGGTGCCAGCAGCTGTAACGCGGGAACAACTCAACCTTCGAATCACCTGCTCCTACCTGCCGCAGTAAGTCATTAATCGTTATTATTTTAATTTTCAAGAAATAAAACCTTGATATTTGATCGGTGTAAAAAGATATAAGGTTTAGTTTTGGTAAAAATGATAATTATTCTGCACCTCGCCAGAAAATATCGTAATCTGTGAGGTGCACTCTCAGGCGGAGTCCTTTGGGAGACACTCAAGAAACTTTGCAAAATGTCAGTTGAGCATTCGACGACTCAGTTGGTCTTTATGAAACTGTCACTTTTAAAGACAAATCAAACAGTAGTCTGAGAGGGTAAGAACATAGAAAACGGTTTTGGGTTTGTTCCTATAATTAATCCTATGGATTGCACTCAAATTCTCAATGCATCATGTTAGTTAATTTTTCTTTTCAAAGTTTATTTGAGAAATAAATATGGAGAGAGTGAGATATAAAAAACGAAAATTGATGTTGGACATACTGTCACATACCTAATAATTATTGCTGCCCTGTTTGGTTGGTCTGTTTATTATTTTATTTTTTAATGCTACAGTAACTTATTTGTTTATTGCAAATTCACAAACAATAATTATTACTGGTTAAAGACAGAGTTATTTTTTCTATAATTCGGTGGAACTGAAGTGCCAAGAATAATTAAATGCAGTACATGTATAGGCTGCATAATTTTGGATTGAGATCAGGATCAGATTTAAGAATAGTTTGTGAAATTTCGATAAATAAAAAGAGGTACCCGTACAACAGTTGGATTTTGAATTTGCTTTATGAATAGATAATTATTTAACCGACACAAACATGATTATTTACGTACATTGTTCACACTCGGAAACATATTTATGAAATTGCATGCAGACATTTTGACGTATTATAGAGAAGACGCGTAGAAAAAAAGTTGACAACTTTTACAAGTATTTTATAATTATTATTATGTATTGCGATTGGAGAAAATTCAAAACACTGGCTATATACCGTAGTTATAAACACCCATTTGGCCTGCTAGGAAAGCACTGCTATCTAATATTTATTATAAAAACCACGTATTATTATTATTACTTTATCTAAAACAATTATTATTGTTGATGATGGACGATCAAATTAGTTAGTCAAAATTAATCGCCTAGAAAATGAAATGAAAAATAATATAAGTTACTAATTGTGTTTAAAGGCAATTAATAGAATGAGTTTACATCATTTTGATAACTGGTGGGATTCTGCGGCGTTTCACTTTGATTAATTATCTCTGGTGGCGGCGGAGGGAAAATGAAAGTGGTCTCCATTGGACCTCCCGGACCAGGCACAAAACTGTTCCAATTATACATTAGAATAAACAAAATTTACCGTGCAACAATTTAAAGTTTTCGTATTACCCAACTATTCCTTGAGGTATAATAAACTGTTGGTTGAACATCACGCCGCTTCCATCCGCTGCTACCACTAGAATAATAATTGAAACAATAATATTAAGATATGAATCATAACTATTACTACTACTCGTACGTGTATTTCCATGGCGTCGTAAGGTAGTTTGAAATCTGTTTCCTGGGAGTTGTAAGGTAGCGTAGGGAGTAATATCTTCCGGTCCTGAAAGTGTCGGCATAATTTGATGAAACGAAATAAACTTAAATTAGTTTTTAAAAAAATTGCGTACCATATTTGGCTTCTTCCGCTTGTCTGTTGGCTAGTTCACGTTGTAAATATGAAAAGCTTTCCGTACTGTCTCCTCTGCGGAGCGTAGAGCCCACTACAGACATGCGGTTGGCTAACAAAAAAAAGTTTATTTTTAATTTTAAATAAAATCATTTCAAAGGTCTATACCGTTAATAGCTTGTAGATCTCTTTTCTTAAGCTTAAGCCAGAGACAGGCAAATGCAAAAATTGCAAACAGAATAACTACTGTGCAAGAAATGGGTATGATGACGTAGAAGTTGAGAGTTGCCATCAAACCACCCATCTTATCTCGGGGCGCATCTGACTGAAGGTCTGGAGAAATGGTGCCTGCAATTTATGTGGAGAAATGGTTTATAAAACTTTATATTTTTGTTTTGAAATGAAGCGTGTGACTGACCTCCTGAATTTGTGAGTGTCGCAAAATCATATTTAGCGATAGTGGATCCGGCGCTGTTGTGGGCAGTCATGCGCAGGGAATACCAAGTGGCTGGTCGGAGGTTGGGAATGACTAGTCGCCGTTGTTCGGGTTTAATGTGTTCGGACACAGTGACCCAGTGATTAGTGGTCAGGGACGCGTATTCTACGACGTAATATTGAATAGGACACTCGTTGCTTTTCCAGCTATTTAGATAGAGAGAGACCGAGTTAGAGGATGTTTCTAACAATTCCTCACTCATCGGGGATGTGGGAACTAAATAAATAAAGGTTATGCATTTGAAAAATTAGAATTTGGAACAAGCATGAATGGAACCTGAGCCGTTGGTGGAGAAAATTAGCAATGGGGAAGATGCTCCAACTCCCAACCGATTATGGGCTGACATGTACATCTCGTAGCGAGTGCCGCATTCCAGGCTGCTTAATTTGTAACTGCGAACATCCGCGCTCAAGCTCAGGTCAGTCCATTCCCCTTCATCTTTACGCAGGTGCAAGCTGAAGCCTTTTATTCTCGAAGTTTTAACGTTTTGAGCTGTCCAATGAACTTCTAATGAATTGGAAGTAATTGAAGTAATATCTATGGTGGGCGCATCGGGAGGGCCAAAAACGGTAATAGTGTAAGTGATCTTGTCATTCCCATGGTCGTTGCTAACGCTGCAAATGTAGTCGCCAGCGTCACTCTCTAAAATCTCTTTGATTAGCAATGTGCCGTCGCCATTTACATGCACCCGATCAGATCCAGCAATCATTTGATTTCTATATTTTTTTTAATTTGAAAGTTAATATAATTAAAGTTAGGAGTTTTATTTAAATTCGAAGAATACCTAAAAGTCCATTTTCTGCTTGCTTCGGGTTTAGCAATAACAATGCACGGAAGGCTGACAGACGATTTCCATGAAGTTGAAATTTTGTTATCGAAAGAAATTAATTTAGCAGGTACTAACAATACATTTTTTTAAAAAAATATTTTATTTATTAAGTTGTAAATTTTTAAATAATTACGTGTTGATCCTGTTGGTGTCTGAGTGATAGTTTTGGACGGTGGTCCTTCACCTGCCATAGTTGAGGCAGTTACCCAGAATTCATATTTGTTTTTCTGAAGACCCGATACTTCATAGTTTTCTACATTTTCATTAACTCTGTATTTTTCAATGTTCTATAAGCCAAATAATTGATAAAAAACTTGAAACATGGATTAAAAATGTTTCTACTTTATTGGTATCCTTGTTTCGCCAGTATACGGTGTAAGCTTTGATAATGCCATTAGGATTGTCGGGCTTTTTCCACGCCACTACTACAGAATCTTCAGATGAAGGGATGACTTTCACACTTGATGGTTGATTTGGCGCTGTAGTAAATTAATAACAGTTAAATTTCAGTCGATTTTAATTCGACAATTATTATAACAGACTATCATCCAAAGTTTTGCAAAAAACTGGTTGGCTTCTCGGTCCAATGCCTGCTCTAGTCATCGCTACCACTTGAATACTATAATTTGAGTATTTATCCAGATGAGTGAGAGTAGTGGACGTTGACAAAGTTATGTTGAAGTTGTCGGCATATTCTTCTGTTAAATTATTATTTAAAACTTTTAAAACACAAGATTGGTTTCGTAGCTTTAATTACCTAACCAATCAGATGCAGGTCGGTACAAGATTTTGTATCCTCTTAGAATTCCATTAATGGAGTCTGGGGAAATAGCGGACCATGTTACATGAACACTTTGAGAAGTAAGGGTAGTACAGCGAACATCTTCTGGTGAAACCGTTGGAGCTAAAATGCACTTTATCAAGTTAGTAAAAATTCCCTGTATTTTAAGCAGCCTTCAATACCTCCTTCAGACGTCATAACTATTACTGGGTCGGTCATTGGCCCCTTCCCTTTGCTGTTGTAGCATTGAACGGTGACTGCATATTTTGTGAATTGTTTAAGTCCTCCAATATGGACAAACATATTAGCAGATAGGGGTTCAGCAATAACCAAGGTTTTAAAAATGTAAGGGTCTTCAGTATCCACCTCTTTGTACCCGATATGATAACCTAAAATGCGGCCATTCCATTCAAGCATATTTGGTGCTTTCCACATAACTTTAAACGTTTCTGTATTGATGGGTTCCACTTGCACATCTATTGGAGCGCTCGTTGGCACTGCAATTAAAAAATGTCAAAAGAAAAACTTTTTGATATTGTCAAGGTAATATTTTACAGTCTTCATCTGTAGTAATTCTGAGTATCTGACTAGCGGAACTTCTTCCAATTGAATTCTCAGCAAAAACCCGAAACATGTAAATTGTGGAAGGTTTCAACTGGCTGTGGCTGATGATACTGTTAGTGGGAACTCCATTCACGGTCTCCATTAAAATTGCTTTTTCCCAACTTACTGTCAAAGTAAATATTATCAGTATCAGTTTTATTCATTAAAATTATGTGAATAATACTCGATGCTTCCTTGTATTGAATCAAATATTTTTTAACGGGATCATTGCCACTATACGATGAGCTCCATAGTAATTCTACGTTGCGGCTACCAATATTGGTTGCTTTTAAATTATTAGGAGAATCAGGTGACTCTAAATAGAAAAAAAAAATTCTACTTTATTCTTTATATTTCTATTAGGGATAACAGCTGCTTACCTAAAACAACGAGTTCAATATCAGTCTGATTTAATCCATAAACATTTTCAGCTTTACACGTATAATTGCCATTGTCCTCTCTTGCACTCTTATGGAGAGTTAGAGTTGATTCTGCGTTAAATGTGGTGCTTGAAGACTTGATTTTATATCTGTAAATTATAGATTATAAAATTATAGTTTTGCTTTTAAATTGATGAAATTAAACGGGTATAACCTTTTTTGTCCATCTTGGATAATTTTTTCATGCGTGAACCAGCTTATTTTGATCGGTGTATCTCCACGTACAGAACAATGTAATTCAGCATCTGATGAGACATTAACTTTTTGTATGTTTAATGTATGAACAAATGTTGGAGGTGCTACTAGTAATTAAATGATGTATTAAAATTACTGTGATAACTATCGTTCAATGTAACAAAATATTTTACCATTAATTTTGATTTGAATTTTTCTACTCAAACCTTTTCCAATTCCGTTTGATGCTTGACATATGTAAGATCCTTCATATGCTGGCGTCATTTGTTTTATTGAAAGAGAACCATTGGGGAAAACTTGAAGAATTCCATCATTTTGCACAATTTTATTTGATCTTGGATTGTTAGAATCTAAACTTACAATTAAGTTTAGTTGGATTGATTGGCCAATGTTTTGAAAAATGATTCTTACTTTCACTATATTTCCAAACAATTTTTGGTTGTGGGAAGCCATCAACTTGACAGTGAACAAGGACTAACTCTTTATTTAATATTGCAATATCAGTTGGAATGTGAATCCATTTGGGAGGAACTAAAAATTTTAAATTGATTTAGAATACTATTATATAGTTCTGGATAATTTACAAAGTATTAATATACTGTATTTAATTTATTAATTTAAAATTATTTAGTCTATAAATTGAATAAGTAGGGTCTCAGTTTAAAATAGTTTTTTACTTTTTAATTTTTTTTATCAAGCAAATGCATTGCCGCCACGTCTGCTCATTGAGTCATTGGGATGGGGGGGGGGAGGTGTCTAAGAATCAAATAAATACGGGTTAAAAAGGTTTAAAAAAACAAGTAAAAATAACTAATAGTTCATAGTGTTAATAGCATTTTAAATTAATCAGATAACTGATTGTAAAATACTCTCACATTTTGACACACGGTTTTAGATAAAATTAAACCATATAAAATGAGCCCCTACTTAAAATTAATTTTAAACTAATCATGGGGCCAAATATAAAAATTTAAATTTTGATTACATGTTGTAGTAAGCTTTACAAATTTAAATTTTTAATTTTATTTACCCTTAACATTAATATGCGCCGAGTGTCTAGCTGTTCCAGCAGCATTGTTTACAATGCAGTCATATTGGCCATTGTGTATAGCTGATATTGACGCTATTGAAAGAATGCTGGAGTGTTCATCAAACAGCCGAATCTGGATGCCATTCGCTCTAGCTTCTTTATTGAATTTTATTTCTACTCCATCTTTTTCCCAGTTAAATTTTAGTGGCAAATCTCCTCGGCTGGCAATGCAAGACACTCGTGCCAATTGACCCGCAACAGTTTGCTCCTCATTAAATTCAAAAGGAACAATTTTGGGGGGAACTGTAACATAAAAGGGAAATCACGAATTTAATGCATTGGCCATTTACCATTAACTACCAGTGTTGCAGTGTGGCTTGCAGAAGCAGCTTTATTCTCTGCCACACATGTGTAGTTTCCTTGGTGCTTTTGTTCCACTTTGTCAATTGTTAATATACTAGTATATGTATCTACTGATCGAATTTTAACATCCAGAGAAGAAGGAATTAGTGAGCTGAAATCTTTTTGCCAACTTATTTTTAAAGGCAGATCTCCTTGATACACTACACATGTTAATCGGGCCAGTGCTCCTTCAAACACGTGATCTCCTTGGAATGAGAATGGCACAATCTTCGGTGCTACTGGAATTAAGGAAAAGGTTTTGGAATACGTTTAAAGACTATCAATAATGTGGAGGCTAGTCTTATGATAATCAGCATAACTGCCGATTCACTTTTAAATTAATAGTTATTTATTTAAACTAGATTTGATGAGTGTAATCTTAATTGATTGGGAGAAATTAAAATTTGCTTAGGTCACACTCTTTTTTTAGCATTATGTCTATAGCAATACAGCTCCCGTTTTAGTGACAGGCGACAATGGGAATATTAATGTCATGCCTGCATAATCAACTTATTATGAGTAATACACCCATTTCATTGTGAGTTAACTACTACCAGCAACATTCTTGGCTACACAAGTGCATATGTCCTCATGATCAAAAGAGAACAATTCGACAATCATTAAAATAATTGAGAACCACCAATTTTGTGGTTGGAGAACATTTCATTGTTTTGTAATGAATGGTCACTGAGGAGCCAAGATGTGTGTACTGACGCATCTCCCTCCTGCAAGCCACACGCCCCTTGAGTGAGGGAACCGTTCAGATTTTAATTTCAAAATGAAATGAGGCAATTTTAGGGGAATTGTACGTTATTCTAAAATGGCTTTGGCAAATAAAATTATTAGTTTCTAAGGATATGTGATTTACCGCGAACCATTAGCTGAGCTGTATGTGTAGCTTTGCCCGCCACATTGCTTGCAATGCACGTGTAGTTGCCAGAATGGCGGGAATCTACATTCTCAATACTCAATGAGTCTGTATTTTCGTCGTACTTTCTAGTGAATATGCCCATGTCAGGTGAGACTGCCTGTCCATCTTTTAGCCACACAAAATTAACAGGGAGGTCTCCTTGGCTGATTGCACAAGTAACATGTGCTCTCATTCCCTTATAAAATTGATCATCGAGGAATGAAAACGGGATGACTTTGGGGGGAACTGGAAAGAGAAGATGTTGGAAACGGATTAATTACCATTCACTGATAGATGAGCTGTGTGAATGACTGTGGCAGCGTTGTTACTAGCCACACATGTGTATTCCCCATTGTGATTAGGAGAGATGTGATTTATAGTTAATATTGTCGAAAATTCATCTAAAGCTTTGACAAATATTCCCATTTCAGATGTAATAGGCTTTCCATCTTTCCACCATAAAACTTTTAGTGGTAAATCTCCTTCACTAATAACACATTGCAAACGAGCTCTCATTCCCTCCCTTAATAGCTCATCTTGGAATTCGAATGGGATTATTTTTGGAGGAACTGAAATTTAATAATATTAGTGGAGCAAATTGAAAGCATAATTATCCTATAAAAAATTTGCTTTTGAAATGTCAAAAGCAATTAGAAATTTTGAAATTTACAAATTATAAAATCAAATTAAATGTAATATTTACCTAGTACTTTAACATCCACGTGTCCTTCTATTTCTATATTATTTTTCACAACGCACGTGTATTCTCCAGAATCACCTAATTTGTCGACATCATTTATCATCAAAGTCCCATTATTAAATAATGTTTGTCTCAAATCAATTGGAAGATCATTGTCATCTAGTATATTAAAGTACAGTACACAATAATTTAATATTAATACCCACATAACGTTCACCTAGGTCTTTTACCTTTCATCCATCTGATTTCTTAAATTGGATATCCGTAATAAGGGCAATTGAGGTAAAATTTGCTATCTGAAACAGCGATTACTTGAGGAACTTCACGAATCCCTAAATTACCTGTAATTTTAAATTTTTTTTTAAATAAGTTTGTACTATAACTTTTAGCAAAAGAATTGCATGTAGCCTATACCGTAAACATTAACTCTGGCAGAGTGTTCCGATTTTCCACCTTTGTTACTTGCAACACAGCTGTACAATCCACCATCTTCAACGACTAAATTATTTATATTTAAAACGCTTTCAATTCCACCTTCTTCTCGTTTAGCGTTGATTTTAATTTTTAAATTGGACACAAGAGGTACTCTGTCAACGGTCCATTCAATTGTAGGGATTGGAGCTCCAGTAGCTTTGCATTTTAATGACATTGAAGATTTTGGTCTTAGAATCATTTCTTTAAACACCTCAGTTATTTCAGGAGCTATTTCTATGAGAAAAAAATGTAAATAAACAGTTTTATATTTTATGCATAATATTGTAAGGCAACCAGACAACTGCAATTCAGCTGAAGAGTGGACCATCTGTTTTTGGTTTTTCACCATGCACTGGTAAATGCCTTTGTTTGATGTTTGTACTCTTTCGATGGTCAACAATTTGTCGTTAGCATTCCTTATAATTATTCCATTATGCAGCCAAGCGATGGAAGTGATGGGATGTCCGGTAACTTCACAAGTAAATGATATTCGATCATTATTTTTGGCGCTGTGACGAGTGGGAATCACTTTAGCCGAAAGCTTTTCTAATATCAATAATTCTCATCAAAATTTTTTAAAAAATGCTTAAATGCATTCAGTTTTATACCATATACAGTGACATTTGCGGTCATTTGTACATTGGCAACAGCTGTTTGTACTTTGCATACGAAAACGCCTTCATCCGAAACTTGCACATTTCGAATGGTCAGTGAACTGGTAGTCTGAGCGAATCGAGAGTCAGATGAAAGTGGAGTAAGTTGGCCGTAAGAATTTTTTTTGAACCACCTGTTAAAGTTTTATAAATGATATCTAATAAAATTATTAGTATTTTGACTATCATTTTAGTAATTGCACTACGAGCACTTGATAACAAAAAAATAGCTACCAACATTACAGTAGGAACTGGGTTTCCTTGAGCAACACACGGAATCACGCACGAGTCTCCTTCTTCCACTTCTACGTTAATATTGGTGTCCGTTATTTTTGGAGGAACGGCACCTCGAGATTCTAAAATCAAATTTTAATCCTACTCATACTTTAATGTTAAATTTAATTTAATCTGACCCGTGACATAAAGTTGTCCTGCCCCTGAACTGATTTGACTTTCTCCGGTCATTGAGTTGGTGGTCTTGCATTTATATTTGGATCCCGAATCAGCAGTAGTGGTGTTGAAAATTTGAAGGTCTCCATTAGGCAACAAATTATATTTTCTGTTGCCATCTAAAATTCGAGAATAATAATTTGCATGTAATCATTTAATTTCTCTTAAAATCTGAGTATTTAGAAATTTAAAAAAAAATAATTATTATTATTAAAATTAATGCCAACCAAGCTATCGAAACATAATTTTTTCCTAATGCAATTTTATTTTTTTAAAACAGCTTAGTTATAAGTTAAAATTGAGATTAAGCATAATTAAATTATTACTGTCACGAATGTGTTGAGTGATGAGTGTGTTCTCATTTAAAATCCAATCCACTACTTTGTAATACTGTTGCACGGTGGGGGGTATGTGACAGCGAAGAACAGCTGTGTTTCTTTCAATGACGTAAGAATCATAGACTTGAATGTCGTGCATCTGCTGAATGACAACTGTTGAGCAAAATTAATGCTTATAATTTGACCGTTATAAAAAAAATGAATTTAATTATGTGTTTATAACCTCCGTTTACATGCACGTTTCTGCTTCGAATGGCTTGAAAAGGTGAGAGAGTGGCGAGGCACGTGTAGACGGTTGAATGCACGTCTATGCGGAAATTATCTGCTCGAAACGCTGGAAACAGCAGTCGATTGCCAACGATCTCTCTCAGCCCTTGAATCGAAGTGACGGGAGTGCCGTCCTCCAGCTTCCACTCCACTCGCACGGCATGCTCTCCCTCCTGGTCTTCCGCGGCGCAATCTAAAGCCGCCCCGGCGGTGTTGATAAAATCCAGGCGGTCGGGTGGCTCCACCGTGAAACGGAGGCTGCTTCCATCTCAAAACAACACACCATGCACAGACCTTAAATTAAATCGAGATAAAAAAAAAACGTTAGGTGAACTTACGACAGTCGGTGGTGACGAGGACGGTCCCCACACACAGAAGAACAATCAAATACATTATCTTCGTTATTTACGAATCGAGAAGTTTATTTTGGTTTCGAGATTTAAGCGTAAGCGAGGTTAAGAAAATTGAAAAGTGACAAAGAACCCGCCTGGCAGGAAATCGCATGTGGCGTTGGGAAGAGATCACACGGTACAATTGCTTCAAAAGAAATTGTTTGATTTTTAAATTTTTGGCGGATATAATTTAAGTGTACAACTATTATTTAATTTCCAATTACTTATGTTGTATTTTTTTTAGAACGATTGCATTAATGGATACAGCATTATAATGTATAATTTTGCATAGTGTGTAAAGGGCTTTAAAATCCATTCATCTGTTGTCGTGGAGGGGAGGGGAGGGGAGGGTAGGGGATCTTTCCCCTTGAGTTGAAGGAAAGAGCGCTACGGTAGACTGCGAACGACGCCAGCGTATTCACTTTTTTGCATTATTTTTTACTCCCGAGTATTAATTTTTATTTTACATCCTGCTTACAATGACTCCCATTCTATTAAAGGGTAGTTACTATTTCTATTAGTTAAAAGTTTATTGAGGTTTCTAGTTGGTTGAAGAAAGACTACTGGTGCAGTACATGAAGGCGCATCATAGTTTTGAAGTCAAGTTTTTAGAAAATAAAATGCTAAAAAAATGATACATGTTCAATAGAATGATCGTGGAACTAACTCCAATTGAGGCGTTGGTAAAACTCTCAATCTTGGTACAGTATAAGCGGTGTTTTGTAAGTTTATTAAGTTGGACTTCCGGCTGTAGGTTGGATGGAGACCCCATTTTGTGGTTCACGAGTAGCAAAATTATTTTTCGAATGAAAAATATATACAGTAATAAGATTGAAATAATTGTTGAGTCTCCATAGTTTGTTTTTTATTGAGAGAAGACGGTCCAAAAACAGATTTTCTATGTTAGGGGAATTCAAAATTAACCCTCCAGATGAAAATATGAATTTTTTTTTAACGAAAATTTAAAATTAAATTGCGGAAACTACAGTCGAGCATAATACTAGAGTAACTATGATAATACTGTATTCCGTTTAATCAAGAGATAGTATTAAAAGAAAACTGGCAATCATAAAACAAGTTTGCAAATTATCAAAATGTTTCCTTTATTAAAATAAAAACAAAACATTGTTTTAAGTACTGGCCGGAAAATTAGACATACCGATACTGGTAAATGCGGGTTAAACTGAAAATACTAGTAGTAAAAAAAAAATCAGATACAGTACCGTACTTAAAAATTCAAATCAAACAAAAAATACCGGTATGGTATATTATTAAAGTAATTATTAAATCTTGATAAACAGTAAAAGCTTCAACAAGGGCCAATATAAGTCCTAGCGAAACATAATTAATTGTACAGTATTATCCAATAATTATTATTTAATCGAATCCATGGAGTTAACAAATAGCACGTGCGAATAAGATCAGTTAAAAAAGTAGGTTTCAAGGTGAGCTCGACAGATGTTTATAACCTCACAGCTGCTCTAGACTTGGAAAACCTTGAATTTAAGAGCACCAGGTGCAAAAATCACCGAAAGGGCAAACAGGCGCCTGACCCAGTCACAGTAAACACCAGATAATAGGGTGAGACGCGATGTCAATACAGTCCAGTTTATGAATGGTTGCATCTCAGCGCAACAACACATATCGCAGGGGCCCGAGAACTTGAAAATGAAACCGAGAGCTAGAATTTGACGAATAGTGGAATGTTCTTGCGAATCGATCCTTTTTATATGGAGGATAGAATGAGATGAACCTGGAGTGGTCCATTGGCAACTCGGGGATTAGCTCTATACGTATCACTTCAATATTATTTATTCTTTCTTCTGCCGCAGCATTCTCTTCATTCGTGTCTATGACAGTCGGGAGTCTGTAAAGTGTAAAACAATTGATCTTATCAAACACGGGATTTTCATCTTTTGTGATTAAGAAGATGGATAATAAATCCACCCAATTATTCCTCATACGGGCAGCTATTTTCTTTTCGGTTGCAATTGCAGCTGCAGCTGTTGATGGTATTTATTTTTGCTTTTATTGCGCTACTGGAATTAATTTTTATTATGGCAATATTATTACTGCTTATTGCAAGACCGATGGAGTTCAATGGCCATTTATCGCATTTTTTTTAAATGTTAATTATCAACTGTATATTTTGTCATTTATATAATTTTTGACGGATGATAATTATAATTGCTTTTATCCTACTTTTTCTTTTTTTTTTTTTAATAATTGGGATGAAGGAAGTTAAATGTGGCGTTCATAATCAACATTAATAATATCATTACGCAAGGACGATTTTTTTAATTAATTAACTCGTCATTAGTCTGTAAAAGGCGAGTTATTATAATCAATTATTAAAATAAAAATATCAATTAGCTTAATGCGATATTATTTAATTTGTATGGACGTAGAATTTTTCGTATTCGAAAAGATTTTAAAAGTTGAAGTTGTTCAATTTAAAACGAGTACATGTACTGTAGTCTTGGTTTTAAATTTTTTTAATTTGGACAAATTAAAGTTTGTAATTGCAAGGAAAATTGTAACTTTAATTACCGATTTTTTAAAATTAAAGTTAAATGATTTTAAATTGTTTGAAGAGAATTAGTTTAATAAAATAATGTTATTATTAATTTAAAAACTAAAATTAATAGGTTTACAGAATTCGCCGACGAATTTTCATTTTTTTATTCTTTATAAAGTTAGTTTTTTTTAAATTTTATATGAAAGTCACGACTACGTTATCATTAATTTTATGACCACTGTGCGTGTAGGCCTACTGTATAAAGTTTGAATTACTTTAGATAAGTCTGAAGGTTTTTTCAATTTTGTTTGCTCAATTTGCTTTCTTTAATATTATCATTAGTCATACATGTACAGTACATAATTTTTATTTTTTCATTTTCTTACAAAATTTTTTCTAAACTAGAAAACTTCTTAACTCAACTTTTTTCTGAAATTGAATTACACGTATCGTTTGTTTTGTTATTATAAGGCAAAACAACATGTAACTCCATGATGTTATAAGATGTAATAGCTGTCGCAAACAAATCTCTGCTCCCAACTGATAAAATTTAAAGTTTATGAGTTACTGCAGTAATGTACGAGTATGTTGTTTTATAGTTTAGTCTACAAAATAGTTTTCGTTAACAGTTTAAACTGTCGTAACATTATCAATCGTTTACAGTTTATTTATTAGGCTACTTATTTTTACTGTATTTTTTTTTTTTTTTTTTGACTTGGCGAAAGCGATTTTTTAGATAATACAGTACAGTATCGCATTATTTTATGAAATCATGAGGTAGGTGTGTAAATGTAGTTAGATTGGAAATGTGCATAACAAGTGCTGAGAAAAGCCTGGGCGATGAGATGATCTTATATTTTTTTATTGCATTGTATTGTATTTAAATGTGAGAGGAAATGAGATTTTTGAGACATCCTGCGTTGTGGTTCTAGGTTAGATGGAGAGAAAGACTTCAATATTGTTTAATTAACCTTTTACTCTCTCCATCAGCGTCATCTTCGAGAAAGAGAACTTATGAGTCATATTCTTTTCTTCACTCTTCGTCAACACCTTAAAAAATGTGCTGGGGGGTAACTAATGTTTTTTTTTTTTAAGAAGAGAGAAGAATTCTACTCTCGATATGAACTTTCACTTAATTACATTTACCTCTTGTCATTTTTTTACACTTCTAAAAGTTATTTATTTTCACCTATCAACGTGTGATTTCGGTACAGTTCATTTTTTTTTAATTTAGCGAACGTTGACCGGCAGCATCTTAAAATTATTGTCGGACTTTTTGAATATACAGTAGTTTGTTTTTTTTTTTTTTTTTGACATGAAGAATATTATTCCAATACCGTTATAATATTATATGATTTTATGTTCGACAGTTAGAGCAGTTGTTGCGCACTTCGAAATAAATATACTATACTGTAAAATAAATTATGTTGCTTAGTTTTAAAATTGTGGAATAAAATTAATACGGTATTCATATTCGCGTAAAATGTTTTATTTTTATATCCACATTTAATGAGCACAATTAATTTAGTGAACACGATTAATTTATAGTACATGTACCGGTATTTAAAATTACTTGGAACCATAATTCACGAGACTTTGCAAAAGTGACGTGACGCCAACAATATTAGGTTAAATGAATTATTATTGTTTTGATTTGTAAATCATTTCTGTTTCTTATAAAATACTATTGAAGTTTTATTAAAATTATAAAGATGTAATTTATATATTTTATGTTCTATATAGGCTTTGATGATAATGGCCGTTCCAATCAACCACGTTTACTGTTCAGCAACGAGCCTCCTGGAAAAGTTGAATTTGTTAACACAAAAGGATCTCGAATTGAATGTGGCGCCAAAGGGCTGCTGGGGATGACTCCTCAGGTCAATTGGACTTTGGTAGATGGTAGTCCAGTATCTGATATTTCAGGAGTAAGAGAAGTGACATCAACCGGTGCTCTCGTTTTTAACGCTTTCCGACCCGAGCAATTTCGCCCTGATATTCATTCCACAGTTTATCGATGTGTGGCTTCTAATTTAGCTGGTGTCATTCACAGTCGAGATGTCAACGTACGAGGAGGTCGGATTATAATAATTATAAAATTAAGTTACGTTATTCTAATTTATTTTTGGTCATGCAGTTGTCGTTCAATTGCTCGACTTGCACGTTTATGATACATACGCCATGATGAGAAACACTGCGGTTTTTAAATGCCACGTTCCGTCGGTTTTGGAAGACTATGTGGTGGTAACGGCGTGGATTAAAAATGATAACTTGCTCATTCAACCTACGATTGAATCCGGTAACGAATTTTGAAATATTTTTATTATATATATTTTTTTTTAAAGTATATTTTTGGCATTGCAGCTGCTACAGATAAATATGCGATAATGCCAACTGGTGAATTACACATTCAAGACCTAACCGCAAGTGAATCAGGCTCTAAATATAAATGCAAGGCTTTTAATCGATTGACGGGTGATTCAATGACCAGTTCAACAGCCGGCCAACTATTTGTTACTGGTAAATTTGTTAATACATGTATAGTCAGTGCCGTGTGGTGGCTTTATTTTTGGGCAATTGCCTCAAACGCTTGTTTTGAAGATTTAATTTTTTTTAAATTACCGTACAGCCTTATTTTTAATGAGTAGGAAAAACTACATTTTTAGTTTTTTGTTTAAAAATATCACGTTTTGCTATTCGCTTTTACTGAATTTTAGAAAATGTAAGAAAAGTCTGCTCCAGGCGTCAAAATTCTACCACGCGGCACCATTAATATTGAATATACAGTACATGAATAATCTACAGTATTTGCATTAATGATAGAATCTCGAGGTACTGCTCAACCCAGAATTGTTGATAGCCCAACTTTGATTGTTGCATCGCAGCTTTCCACTGCCGTTTTACCCTGTGTTGCTCAAGGAAATCCGCCGCCTTCAATAAAGTACATTTTGAGTTTTGCTACAGCCTACAGGTGCTGCGTTATTAATATTTTGCTTATTAATATAAATCTTGCAGATGGTTTAAAAAATCTTCTAATGGAAAAATGGTAATGATTCAATCTGACAATCGTCTTATATCTGCAAAAAGCTCTTTGGCTATAAAGTCGGTGAATTCAAGTGATAGAAGTGTTTATATTTGTGAAGCGACAAATGAATTGGGGAAAGCGCATTTGGAAGTCAATTTAATTGTTAATGGTTGAATTTGGATCTTTGTTATTTGCTATTTTTACTAAGGTTTTTTTTTTTTAGAAAATTTGTCTGTTGATATTAAACCTGCCGTACAGGAAACAAAAGTAGGAAATACTTTGATTTTGGAATGTAAAGTCAATGGAATTGTTGCGGATTTAACAGTCACCTGGCTCCATAATGGAATTAGAGAAAAAAGAGCTTTTGGTGGCACATTCACAATTAATAACGTGCAGACAACAGATCAAGGAATTTATCAGTGCATCGCTAAAAATACTGCTAGTATGGCTCAAGCAACTGCAGAGATCATTTTGTCAGGTTAGCCAAAAAAAAATTTTAAGTTATTTTATGCGCTACAATATTTTTGAATTTGAAATTGTTAGAAATAGAGCCACATATAGTGGAATCTTTTACTGACATTACTACTCAGCCTGGAGCATCAGTTTCAGCAAAATGTGTGGCTGTTGGAATTCCTTTTCCGATTATTTCTTGGGATGTTTACGGAATAAAAATTAATAATAGTTTGCAGATAACTATTAATGATCATAAAGATAAAGATGGGAAAGTTACAAGTATATTGCAATTTAAATCAATAGCTGTTTCTGATGGTGGAGTATACAGTTGCACTGCTACTAATGATGTTGGTGATGCTATTCATTCCTCACGAATTAATGTGAAAGGTATTATTGCTATTTTTGGACTTCAATGTATAATGTTGTAATGCTTTATCTTATTTATGATTTTAGGAAAGTTAGGAGTTCGAGGCATCCCAAATAAATTAGTTGTAGCTGGGCGAAGTGCAACTTTAACTTGTCCTGTTTATGGACATCCTATTACTGAAATTAAATGGACAAAAGGTAAATTAATTTCATGGTATTTAATAATTATAATTATTAATTTATTGATAGATGGAAATCGCTTTCCAATGGATATCCGACACAGACGTTTAGAAGACGGAAGCGTTGCATTACAATCTATTGATAAAAAAGTGGATTCAGGCTTATATGTTTGTTCTGCCAAAGGAGAAGATGGGACAATTGTAAAAGGAAAAGTTGAAGTTCAAGTAATGGGTAAATATTTTGCTTATTTAAATTAAATAATTTCTTCAATTAAAAGTAACAAAATGAACAAGATATAATTATTTATGATTAGCCTACAGATTCACAAAAGTGCTCTAATCAATTCCTTAAAATGTTTTATAAATTCTGCACTAATTTTTAGTTCCTCCTAGACTTGTTCCTTTTGAATTCCAAGATGATCTCTTAAGAGAGGGCATGAGAGCTAGACTTCAATGTGTTATTAATGAAGGAGATTTGCCTCTTAACGTAACTTGGCTAAAAGATGGAATGCCGCTGCCTTTGGAATTAGGAATTATTGTGCGATCTTTAGATGAATTTTCTTCAATTTTAACAATTAATAGCATCACTCCTAGCCACAATGGAAAATACACTTGCAAAGCATCTAATCGAGTTGCTACTGTAACTCACACTACGGAATTATCAGTCAACGGTAAACAAATTTACTTTGTTTGCCTTTTTTTCAGTTCCTCCAAAGATTATCCCATTCGCATTCCTTGATGATCAATTTTACAAGGGTATGCGAGCGCATGTGACTTGTGCTATCAGCCAGGGAGATACTCCTATTACAATTGAGTGGTTAAAAGATGGCTTGCCAATTCCCAATGATTTGGGAGTTGTTACACGAAAATATGACGATAACACTGATTCCCTTAGCATAGAGAATGTGAGCTCTCATCATTCTGGCAGCTACACCTGCGTTGTTCGCAATAGAGCTGGGATGACTTCACAAACATCCCAACTTCTAGTTCGCGGTAATCTTAAACTTTCAATTTTTTTCTTTTTATTTTTTTTTTACAGTAAAACCAAAGATCATTCCTTTTTCCTTTGGTGACCTTCTTTACAAAGGGTCTCCTACCAGAGTTGTGTGTGGCTTGCAAGAAGGAGACACACCAATTTATTTTTCTTGGTTGCACAATAGTATTCCTGTAACTCCCACTGGTTCTTTGTCTATTATCAAAGCTGATGGTTTTTCTAGCATTTTATCTATCTCTGAATTGCACAGTAATCAATCAGGAAAATATACTTGTGTAGCTAAGAATAGGGCAGGTGTAGCTCAGCACGATGCGATTCTCAAAATTAATGGTAATTGTGATCATTATTTATTTTATTCTCAGTAGCACCGAAGATAGTACCCTTTGCCTTCCAAGGAAAATATGTGGTCCAAGGAGCACTCGCCCGCCTCACTTGTGTAGTGTATCAGGGGGATCTTCCCATAGATATAACATGGCACAAAGATAATTTTCCAATTGATCCTAAAACGGGAATTACAATTCGAGTTGTAGACACTTATACTAGCATTTTGACTATTGAGCATGTGGGATTGCAACATGTAGGAAATTTTTCTTGCATAGCCAAGAACAAAGCTGCTTCTTCAAGCCACACAGCTGTGCTTTTAGTACATGGTAGGCCTGTTTCTTGAACCATATATTTTTATTTTGTTTCAGTTCCTCCCAAAATTGTACCCTTTGAGTTTCAAGAGTTAGTTGAGGGTCTGCTGGCCAGAGTATCTTGTGTAGTCAGTCGAGGAGATTTGCCATTAAAAATTAATTGGGAGAAAGACGGTGTTTCATTAATATCGGGAGAAAATGATATGGAATTTAAAGCATTTGATGAATATTCTAATATTTTATCAATTTCTGAAGTTACTGTAATCCATAATGGCTTATATACTTGTGTTGCTAGCAATAATGCTGGAACAGTTAGACACTCAGCTCAACTCGTAGTTAAGGGTAAATCACGAATCCATACTCTTTTAATAATATTATTATGATTATAAAAATCAATTTGTTGAATTACTTTTAATTTTAATAGTGCCTCCGCAATGGCTTAGAAAACCTATTGACAAATCAGTTCTAAAAAATGAAGAAGTATTAATTGATTGCCAAGCCGATGGCTTCCCTAAGCCTACTATTACTTGGAGTTATCTAGGTATATATCAATAAACTGTTGGAAATCAAAATAATTTTTAATAATTTAAATTTTTAGGCAAAGGCAGTTTTCAAGATATACCAAGACAATTAATAAATGAAAATAACATTCAAATTCTTTCAAACGGATCACTTTTAATTGAAAATATTCAATCCAATAATGAAGGTGAATATTATTGCACGGTAAATAATGGCATAGGAGTTGCATTAACATCGGGGATTGAAGTTAGAATTTATGGTAGGCCTATACCTGTAATTAATATTGTTGCAGTCAAATGGAAATGTTTTTAATTGTTTAAATTATTTTAGCGCCACCTAATTTTAGGGAAATGCCGAGATTAGTAAACGGAACAGTTAATGGATTAACTAATTTATCTTGTGCAGTATTTGGAGACAAACCGATTAATGTAATTTGGATGAATAAAGATCAACAAATAGCTTCTTCACAACGGTAATAATTTACAGTTATATCGAGTTTTACATTTTTGCTGTGGATTTTTAAAAGGGTTATTATTTTACAGATATTTAATAAAAGATACAGAAGTAAATTCTGATTTTGTATCGACTTTGACTATTTATAAAGTCAACAGAGAGGATAGTGGCTCTTATGATTGTGTAGCAGAAAATGGTTTTGGAAAAAGTAGTTATCGATTTGAGGTAATTGTCAAAGGTAATAGATTTCTGATCTAATATGTTGAAAGTTATTTCTTAATTTTAGAATATATAATTGATTTTAGAAAAACCTGAACCTCCTGTTGATTTACGAATTGATGCGTCTGGAAGCAAGTTTATTGAAATATCTTGGAAAATGGGTTACAACGGAAATGAACCAGTGAAAAAACATATTATTCAGTATAAAGAGGCTCAAAGTGCACACTTATTTTTTTTATAACAAACTCGGTATATAATAATTATTAATAATAATTTTAAGATTCTTGGAGCGATGCAATTACAATGGAAACTGTAAATGGCAAGCCTAGCAACAGCATTATTTCTCATCTTCATCCAGCCACGCATTATGTTTTTAGAGTTTTTGCTGAAAATAGTGTAGGAAGAAGTGATGCAAGTCCTGTTTTGAGAGTCACGACTAATGAAGATGGTGATTCGGTGGATAAAATATTATAATGTTTTGATAAGCGTGAAAGTAAATAAATGATGTAACACTAGATCTTTTTCTGTTGCAGTTCCTAGTGGTTCACCCTTAAATGTGCAAGTGGAATCAGTTAACACTGAAACTTTTAAAGTTATGTGGAAGGTATAAGAAATTTTTTTGATTTTTGCGGTAAATTTGTGGTCTTGTTCCTTTACTGAAAGCTATGTATATTTTTTAGGCGCCAGATGAAAAGATGTGGAATGGCAGACTCCAAGGCTACTATGTTGGCTATAAAGAAATTGATACTGAAGATCCGTATCTTTTTAAAACATTGTTAACCGCTGAACCAAGAGGAATGGAGAACACTGTTCAAATTAGTGGATTGAAGCAGTTTACAAAATATGCGGTTGTAGTTCAGGCATTCAACAGTCAAGGTTCAGGACCACAATCGGAGCCAGTTGTTGTCATGACTTCAGAAGGAGGTTATTAATTGATTTTTTTTTATACCTAAAGTACTGTATAAAAGATTTAAATATTTTTTAAAAAACATGTTTAGCACCAAGTCTTCCCCCAGTAGATGTTCGTTGTACCACACTCACCTCTCAATCAATTCATTTAACTTGGACAGCACCAATTTCCGACTCAATTAATGGTATTTTAAGAGGGTACAAAGTGGTGTTCAAGCCAGCTTCAGACTGGTTCGGTGGGTAGAGTGCAGCTAGCACACATCTAAAAGAGTGCTAGGTGTGTGCGAAGCATGTTATTAATTTATGAAGATTAGAAATTTATAGGATATTAATTTTAAATTTATTTTTAAAGATGATTTAGCTGAAAGCTTCAATGTTACTTTGCCAACGTCAATGACTTTATACCAGCTGGAAAAGTTTAGCAATTATAGTATTCAAGTTTTAGCAATGACAAAAGCTGGAGATGGGCCAAGAAGCAACCCCATATTTTGTAAAACTTTAGATGATGGTAGACAAAATTTTAATTATTTAATGCATATATTTTGGTTTTTAAAAAGTTAAAAATTTATTTTTATTTATAAAGTTCCCGGTGCCCCAACTGATATTAAGGCTGTGGCAACATCAGATGATTCTGTTATTGTTGCTTGGAAATCTCCGGATCATCCAAATGGAGTCATTCGTTCATTTTCTATTTATTGGAGATTAGCAGATAATTTAAAAGTAAAAATTATTTTTAATTTGTAAAGGTTGTTTAATAATTTTAAAATTAACTTAGGAAGGAGGTAGCCATACAGTCCCAGTGCAAGATTCTAGTTTCGAAGTTACCAAATTGAAAAAAGGAAATAAGTATGAGTTTTGGGTAACAGCGTCTACGATGGCAGGTGAAGGCTCTTCTTCTCGAAGTGTGACACAAGTACCGACAGGTCCTACAGGTAGGTTTATTTTTTATTGTTTATAGCTGGCCAACTGCGGTAGTAAATCTGTTTTATATATTTAATTAGTATCGGCAAAGATTGTTTCATTTGAAGATAAAATTATTTCTCCTTGGAAATCTGATATTGCTTTGGCATGTCATTCTGTTGGCATTCCGGAACCCATTAAAAAATGGCTTTTACAGTGCGAATTTATTCGATAATAACTACTTACATTATTTTTTTTCAATTTTTATTTCATTTAATTAGGGGGAAAATGATCGAAAGTTCTCATCAAGCAAAAGTTGACCAGGAAGGTACATTATTGTTAAAAGATTTGCAAGAAGAAGATGCTGGCGATTATACTTGTGCGGTAGAGAACGATTTTGGAAAAGACAAAATTACGTACACAATTATAGTGTTAGGTTGGTTTTTTAATATACCGGTAGTTAGTGTGAAGGTGTCAAATTTGTTATACGTTTTTGATTTTTTACAGCGCCTCCATCTGCTCCAGTGGTGGAAGTTAGCACAGTTTCTTCAAATGTTATTGAGGTCCAATGGAAAACGCCGTCAAGTAAAATGTCTAGAATTAAGGGCTACTCTTTGAATTTGAAAAGAGACGGGTCAGATTGGAAAGAGATTAATTTAGGAGCGGACGTGCGAAGTTATCGCTTGAACAATTTGGACTGTGGAACTCGTTACGAAATTTTTATGACAGCATTTAATAAAATTGGAAAGGGAGAGCAATCTGAAATCCTCACAATAGCGACAAACGGCTCAGGTAAAAATTATAATTCCATTTTTGGATTAAGATTAATATTTTTAATATGCTAATTTTAGTTCCCATTTCTCCTACAAAATTGGATTTGATTGAAGAAGCATCAACGTCTATTTCTTTGTATTTGAACACATGGAAAAGCAATGGTTGCCAAATTCATTATTTTATTGTGGAATATTCTTTGAAAACTTCAACTGAATGGATTATTGTATCAAATAATGTGAAACCTGAGCAACGGCGATTAATTATTCCTAATTTAAGGCCTGGAATTTGGTATAATTTAAGAATGACAGCCCACAATAGTGCAGGATCTTCAATTGCTAAATACGAGTTTGCTACTTTAACGTTAACGGGGGGTGAGCAAAATTTTTTATTCTTATCAAAAACAAATTAAAGTAATTAATTATTTTTAGGAACTATTCTTCCTGATTTGATGTCTGATTCAACCAATGAACAACTCGATGGCTTATGGGCATATTTAAATTTTTACATAATTGTCCCCATCTGTTGTACAGCGGTGATTCTGCTCGTCATTTTAGGAGTTGGGTGTTTTTACGTCCGATCTAGAAACGGACAAGCAAGTGGAAACAGAGGTAAATTATTTAGAAGCTAGTTTTGGGTTAAATTACAGAAATAAATAGTAAAAAAATTATATTTAGGTTCAAGGGTTTCTACTAATGAGCTAAAAAAAGGAGACAGTTCAGAAAGCTTTTCATATATGCAACGAGCGTCACTGAATAAAAAACATCGGCATTCGAAACATGGTAAGTAATTCATTCTAGCCTACTCTAATATTTTTAAAGATTTTATTTTATAATCATTATTGTATTCCATGCGTAGATTCATCTAATATCGCTCCTTACGCTACTTTGCAATTAGCTAATCAACGTCCATCATCTTCTCATCACTCTTCCAAACGAGATAGTAGTCCGTTTCTTTTATTTTTTAGAATGTAGATTGAATTATTACTTGAAATCCTAATTTTATATTCTTTAAAATGTTAGTTCCACCTCCACTTCCTCCTCCTAGAAACGAGGGTTATAATGCAGGAATGCATCACTCTCATCACCAACAACAAATGGCTCACAACCCTCAACCGTTTTTTCAACTGCCACCACCACCCCCAATGCCAGTTCCGCCAATTCCATGGTAAATCAATATTTGTGGTCGGCATTTTATTAATATTTTATCCACAAATATTTAATTTTTTGTAGTGATTTTATGGGGCATCCGGCAATTTCTGAGACAACTTTTGTTTTTCCAAACTTCAATGCTAATAATGGATTGCCACCGTTTGTTCCACAGTATCCTCACTAAGTAAGTATAGATCAAAAATAATAATTATTACATGCTCTTATTTATAAGTTTGTACTTCATAGAATAATTCTGGAAAAATGATCGAACTGAATACGATCAATGTGCGTGCGTATCTCTCAATTGTTTACATAATTATATTCCAGTAATTTGTAGTTTACAATAACTATTATTATTGAAATTAGTTTTTTTAAAAATTAATTATTGTTATTTAAATAATTTTTTCTTTGTGTTGAATCAATTACCGGTATGTTAAGTTTTTATCACTTTACATTTACATTGACTGTTGTATTTACTATGTATTTTATCCGTGCCAATTTCTTTTGTGCTCAAATCTTTCTTATTAATGTCTAAAATGTTTTTTAATTGACTTAAATTAGTAGATTGTAGAGTTTTAGGCTAGTATACAATTATTACTAATGTAACATATTAATAATTCTACTTATTATATACCTGTACAGTACCTGGCTTTTTGTCGGGTGCAATTTAATGGTTCTTGCCATTAGTTGTTTAACTTTTAAAACTTTTAATTATTTCTTTAAATTAATTTTTGTTTAATTTCTAACAAAACCTACTGTATTTTTATTGTTATTAAGCTCAATCTCGTAGTAGTGAGTCGGTTCAAAATGTATTTTATTGAACTTATTGATTTTGTCACCTTCTTTTGAGAGCTCTTGGTTACTTAAGTTTTTGTTGCTTATGTAAATTTATCACGTAGAAATTTCCAAACTAATGTTTTTAATATGTGACATAATGTATTGTACCGTGTTCTATTAAATGTTTATAGCAGCAATTTTAAGTTTCATTTTTTTAACTAACTCGAACTCTTAACGATGATAAATTGTTTAAAAAAAAAAAAAATAATTATGAAGTTTTTATAAGGATGTCGCAATAGCGATGCAAACACTTTCAATTTATTAAATTAAGAAGCAATTTATATTAATAAAATTATATAAGAACAATTTTTATTTTATATATAAAAAAAAGTTTATTCACTTTTGGCGATAAACTCAAATTACATAATACGTTTATAAGAATTAATTTTCATCAGCAGTCATTATTTTTTTCTTACAAATTTAATGCTGTTTGCAATATTTATTTATTATTTTTAATAATGGAAAAATTTGAACCTGAAAAACTTTTTTTTTTTTTTTTTAACCCCTTTTAAATTGCGAAGTCAAGTACGCAGCGCCGCCTAGCGTTCGCCTTCATATAATATAGTACATGTAGCAGCCGTTATGTTAATTTGGCTCATAGCAGATTTAACCGTTGAAGGAAAGGGATGCGTTTCAAAGTTGTCTATCAAAAGTTTCTATTTTCTAACCAACGTGTGATCATTTAAAATTTCAGTTCCCGAAAAAAAAAAAAAGTTTTTAACCGCCCGCAATAATTATTATAATCGCTCGGTTGTTTTTTCTTTCTTTATATCAGTGTATACTTCGCGATCTACGATCATTTGCTCGATCAACCGTTGAACACGGCCACAACGGACGGGTATGTACGGTTGAGCGTCGTTGACGTCTCCGCTGGACCTTCACAACTTTTTTTTTTTGTTGTTTTCTCTCTCGCTCGTTTCGCTCGGTTTTGTGTGAGGAACTCTCACTTAATCAAAACAAAAAAAAAAGTATCTCTAACCTCTAATTATTAACAAAGAGTTTATTTTTAATTTTAAAATAAATCACCAAAAAAAATGGACACCAACAGCGCGGCGTGTGTAGTGAATAATAATTTCTGCGGATTTTTGAGCTTGGTTAATGAACGAATGAACAATTTGGTGAGGCAGGAGCCAATCACCGACTATTACAACGTTGAACAACGACCGTTTGCCAGGTAAGAATAATTATTTAAATATTTTATTCATTCACATTTCGTAACGTAAAAGAACATTATTGTTCGGGTGGTGGAAGAGGGGAGAGAAAAAAATATTTTTGAATTTAAAAGAGGGGGGAGAGAAATAACCAACAGGTAGTAAGGTGCCGTGGTGACCCCCGCGCGCTCGCGCCGAAAGCTGTCGTGGAGTTGAGTCCTGCTGCCGCGCTCGCTAGCGGCATGTTCGACGACGCTGAATGTCATCTGCGCCTCATCGCTCGTCGATCAAAAGTTAATTTTTTAAAAAAAAAAATTAAAAATTTACTTTCGTAATATTATATTTTTGGTACTTTTAACTCTAGACTCTCCTTTCTTTCAACGATTACATTTTTTTTTCGTTGACAAGGTCGTTAGTGATTATGAATACAATTCTCTGATTAAAAAGTACATGCGCTGGGGGTAAAAATATGCTCACCGTGTCCACAAAAAAAAACAGACTCAATTAAATTATTATGAAAATATATTTGAATGAAACATGGAAAAACTTTACTTTAAATTACTTTTTAAATATTTAATTGTTCTATTCTGGGTTTATAATAATCTTCCTTCGGCTTCAACACGAGCATTATACCCACTCGCTATGCCTGCTCCATCGATTCCAGCTTGATCAAAATCGTTTCATGCCTTTTTAAAATTATTGGAATGACAATAAATTATGGGGTGTGATGCGAGAAAAGATTTGCGAGAGAAAAGAACGAGTGATGGAAGTGAAGGCATGCAGCTGAGGCTGTGACAATAATTTCGATGAAGCTTGAATCAATGCAGCCAATACAATAGTGAGTGGGTAGAATGCATTTTGCGTCGTTGTTGAGCCCGGAAGAGAATATTTTAAACACAAAATAGAACAATTCAATATTAAAAAAGTGACTAAGGTAAAGTTTTTTCATGTGTCATTCAAATATTTAAATTATTAGAAGAATTTAATTATTAATTCAGTTGGGTACGCTTTTTTTGTAGACACGGTGTATAGTATTAAATTTCTATTATGAAAGTCGATTTCGTCACGTGTCAACATTTTGATTCTATCATAACGATAAAGACATTCTAATGGAGACAACAAATAATTTGGCTTTTATTTCTAAATAATTTTGAAAATGGTTTTTCTAGAATTTTATTTTTCTTTAAAAAAAAAATATTAATCACGCATTATTTTTTTTGGTTTTTTATAAGATTTCGCTTTGAGAGAGAGAGAGAGAGAGAGTAAAAAAAATGTTTGAATGAAAATTCTTTTTCGTAATACTGTAATAATAATAATTGTTGCTAATTTGTGTACGAAATGACGTCAGGACGTAAATCAGACGCATAAACTACTGCCCACACTGAGAGAGAAAAGTCATAAAATCAAGTGGAAAGCAGAAAGAAAAACAACTTTTTTTTTGGTGTTTTGTTTGTTTTTTTTGCTCGTTGTTGTTGTTGTTGGTCGTAATAATAATTGCGTGGTATTTTGTAAGATCAGACCTAAATGTGAAATAACATCGATAACCGTACGAATAAAAATCATAGTACATGTACATACGAAGTAATAAGAAGAAAACAAGTTATAAATATGAGGTTTGGGGAGGAGAACGTTAAAAAAAAAAAAAAAAAAATTTGTAACGATATGCAAATTGAGTGTTGCTTTTTTTTTTTTTTTTTTTTGAATATGTAGACAATAATAATAATTTTCTACGCCAGTTCTTTCGAATATGAACTTATCGCGTTTACTTTTCGAAGAATATAATTTTTAGTTATTCTCGGTCGACAAACTTTGAATGCATTTTTGAAACCTGGTTTTTCACTAGCAAAAACTTAAAAGTGAAATATTCTGTAAAAGTGTCTTAAAATTATAATTATTTTTATTTAAAAAAAAAACAATTTATACGTGCATTTGTTTGCTAAATTTAGTAATAAAGCTTATTTATTAATTGAAAAATAATTTAAAATGAAAAAATAATTACTTTACTGGTACATGTACCTTTATTATAGAGGCAAATAGTTTATTATTTTTAGGAGAAAACAATTGATTTAAATTCGAATTTTTGATTTGCATGTAAGCTTATAAAGTTTTTTTTTTTTTTTTACAAAAAAGTTCGTTTAAGGATTATTTTGTTCGGAAAAAACGAAGAAAAATTCATATAACTTATTTTAAAAGTTGAAAACAGCTGATTTTTTATTGGAATAACGAAATATTCGATCGCTTTATCCATTATTATTTTTTTTAAAAAAAAAAAAATTGGTTTTAGTATTAAAATTTGATGTTCAATGGATTTTTTTAAAGCAAAACTGCAGTTTAATTTTTAAAATTGTAATTCTATATTTATTTGCCTTCGTTTTGTTATTGTTTTTCTGCGAACAGCTTTTCCGTATCTACCCTGCGATATTTTATCATTTGCAGACTTAATTAGAAACTTCCTTATTGATACTGAATAACTTTTTTTATTTATCAATATTATTGAGTGATTTAAAATAATTGACTTTGTAGAAGTAATCGATACCAAATCAATCGTGTATGAATTGCATGCTTTGGAAAGTTCCAAATGGCGTACATAATCGAATCATAAAAAGTGCGGTTGTAAATTGAGTTCCAGAGGCTTATTGTTGAAGGGGAATAATATAAGTCTCCCCCCTTCGAACTCTTGTTTACCATTTTTATTGTTGCCTGATTCTTTTTGAAAAGTCGCGGTGGACCCTGTTCGCAGCTGTTGGCTACTTGGCTCTCTCATCTGTTCCATCCTGTTAGCTAATGTAGGCCACGTGCTGTTGGAACAGCGCCGCATCACTTCATCGCTGTCCACATCATTAACTTTTTCAAATCCATGATCCACATTTGTGAGCCAATCAATTAGCATAATGTGTGTTGGAAACATTTGCACATGTTTCGAATTACCTCAAACTCCGGCGGAGCAACGGCTCGTGACTCCGGAGTCATTTGATACTAGAAACGGCGCATGCAAATTTGATTTCTCTTTGGAGAATTATTATTGCAAAATTAGTTTGTTTTGATTTCGATCTCATTTTGAACGATAAAAATTTTCCATTCAACTGGCGTACATTTTTTTTTTTTTTTGCTTGAGATTTCACGAGTACGTCACGAGCGTATTAGATGGTCGCGATAATGACATTTAATCGCTTATAATAATTGATTTATGGCTTTCTTTCTTTCTTTTTTTTTTTTTTTTGCTTTTTGAGGTTTTAATTTTTTAAATTGACAAGGTTTTAAATAGTTGATACATGGTTTGGTTAATGTGTTTATGCGGCGGAGGAAGAAATAGGAGATTGTGAATGGAGAAAGTGAGTGGTTCCTTGATGAGTGAGTTAGTAAACACAAGGTCTGCTGTTCCTTGGGAAATTTTTTTTTTTTTTTTATTATTATTTTACAGCTAGTATTATTGATGTATAATTATTAGTTTGTTGAGAGTGATTGGGGTCAACTACTCCGGTTCCTCACTGGAGCTTATGCCTGCTGATCACGATATTCTCGGCTACAACATTTTCTTTCCTTCAATTTTTTTTTTTTTTTTTCCTTTTTTAATTATGTCGACGAAGGAAATTTTGAAGAGTAGAAGGAATAAATGTCAATGTCGAAGTACCACGAGGAATTAATTAATATTTTTAGGCCACCGTTGTTCGAAAACCCAAGATCATGTTTCCGACAATTTTAAATTTAAAATACGGCGCGATAATCCGAACAATTGATTTTTAAGCATGTTCGGATTACTGGAAACTTTTTTTTTCCTTTTCCTTCCCGTTATATTTTGTAAAAAGATGGAAAATTTTTCAATACAATAATATTTTGAGTGATGAGCTTTTGGTCAATTTCGTCCATGTGGATCAACAGCCTACGCCATGTTAACCTAATTATTGCAGTTGAATTGTCGTTTTCCTCCTGTGTAAACAGGAACCGACACGTCCAGTTCGTGTCAATTTTATGTTTTTGATCATATGTTGACAGGCGGCAATAATTGGTTAAAGCGTAATTAACCGCGATTTTAAAATAATTAATTCTATATTGTAATAGATGATTTGTTTATCATTTGAATTTGATTTACAATTATATTATTGACGTAAATTCACTCGAAGGATCGGTTGCAGCAATAACAATATATCTCCGCTTTTGTGCATTTTGGCAACCTAAATTAAAACGTTTTAACGGATCATTTTTCAATTTAAACATTCTTCACTTAATGTTTTTCTATTGACACGTGAATGAGTGAAACTTGCATGCAAAAATGCGGTTTGTATGAAGCAGGGTAAACATTTAAAATTTTGGAGCTGCTTCGTTTTTGCTCCGAATGGGGTTAAAAATCCTGTTTTAAGGGGCAAATAAATGCCACAAATATTTAATTATTTTGCAGATAGTTTGCTAATATAATTCAAATATAACTTAATTTTTGTCGCTGGTTTTAAAAACTTCCATAGAAATTGCTAAAAGAGTTACACTGTTTTTTTGAATAACGTAAGAGCCATTGCTTTCATCCCAGACCCTTTCATCCTTAAAGGACACTTTTTAACTTAAAAAGCTGAAAAAATGGATAAATTTCGTATTTGCTACTAACTCCCTTTCAATTATGATTTTAGAAAAGAACGTTGATTTATTCTACTACTGCATTTGAGTGAAATGATTTTTTTTTGCGAGTGTGGTTAGCGATGGCGTGTGTTGGTGTTAAACAGAGTGTGGAAAATGTTTTTTTTTTTCTTGTGAAATTGGAAATTATTGTAGCAATCAATTTTGGAATTTTTTCGCTTTCGATTTGTTTTGGGGTTTTTTTTTTTCCTTTTCTATTATTACAGTAATTTGTAATTGAATGTTGTGGCGGTGAATTTTGCAACGTATTTATTATAATACAGTAATAATTTTTTTTATTTCTATTATTTTGTCTACGCTCGATTTACGATTCAGGTTTGTAGAGTGTACAAACTTCCTATCAATATTCATTCACTTAAATATATATATATATTTTTTTGTTGGGGGATATGAAATATTTTGACAAGGACTGAAACAAATGCGAAATTATTTTTTTTATAACTCGTTGATTGACACGTTTAATTAAGTTGTTTAAATAAACATTTGCCAGCTTTGAATAGGAGGAAGAAAAAAAAATCATTCTACTTTTTCTTTTTATTATTTCGAAGTTAACTTTTAATTTTTTTTCTTATAGTTTATTGTTGTTGTTGTTTTTTTTTTTTTTCATCCTCCATTTGGTTTTGTCGGTTTTTTAAACCGAGTTGTTTATTTCTTAACGAATGATTCATTAGTCGAAACACTTATGGGTTTCCGTAACCTCAGCCGCGATTTTTTTTTTTTCTCTCCGGAACCGTGCACGTGTAGTTGTGGGCCAAGGTTATTATTAGCAGGGAAATATGGCTGAGGACTTTCCGAACAATAGCAATTTATTATATTACATGTATCCCCCCCTTTCTCTCTCTATCTATCTCACCTCAGAGGAAGTTGAGCTCACGCATGCGCGGCGTCGTGTGCGTGCCTGGCCATGCACCGGATATTCAACGACTTTTTTTTTGGTGAGACGCTCGATCGGAGCCGTTCAGACTTTTCCTCTCCCCGCAACTTCAAGTCTCCACCTACTTTCAATTAGAAACAGTTGGTGCGAGAGGAAATTTATTTTATTTATTTTTTTAACTCACTTTTTTTTTTTTTCTTTTCTTCGTCTGCTTTATTTTATACGAAACGTAAACAATTCCGCACGATTGTTCGGACGAAATACGGAAAGAAAGGAGGAGGGTGCAGGGCGGGATGGAAATGACGTCTTCTCCCTTACTACGAGATAATCTTTTTGATTCACTGTGTGTGTGCATAATCATTTTCAATTTCGCAGGAAGTGCTCCATCTTTTATTGAAATTATTATGAAGTTAGCAAAGATAAAGAGAGGAAAAAAATAAAAGATGGAACTTTATTTCACCCTCTGTTATCTCTTTGGTTTCAGTTTCTTGGAGAAAAATGTTTCGAGTAATGTCATATTTAAAAGAAAAGATGAGAGGATAAATAATATTAAATATTGAATATCATAAATAAAATAAATTGAAATAAGTTGAATGAAAAGCTCGAGTTTGCCGAGTTGAACCATGCGTTGTTTTATTTTTTTTTATTTTACAGGGTAACCCTTAAATTGTGATTTCATTTGTATTTGTATGCCGGGTTCCATCTTTTTCGAGAGACATGCCCCCAAAAAAACTCTGCTCACGTCAAGTGAGGCTGGTTCTTTGATGGAGTTTAATGTCGGTCGATTATAAATTCTATGTGACCACTCTATAGAGTTTAAATCTTTCAGTTATAGAGGTATCCCATGACGTTTTGAGTCTTAACTTAGCCATTTAATAAATATAAAGATTTTGTTTTGGGGAACAAATAAGAAATAAAATATTCCCAGGCTTCGTTCGCTTTGTATCGTAGACACTTTCCCGAAAAAGTGAATAACAGTTTCCCATAGAAAAGTCTCCAACAAAAGTCTTTCAAACAATAATACTGTAGTTTAACAATACAATTTCTTACTGAAAAAACAAAACAAAAAAAAAGACTGCAGAAGATGTAATTTCGAAAAAACGAAAAAAAACAAATTGCGGAATTTGGTAGTATAAATGGTGCATTAGCGAAATTACAATGGGTCTGTACAAAAGTTTGCGAAAACTATTTAATTTAATCTTAATTTTTTTGCTTTTGATTATTAAAAAATTGTTCAGGGAACGTTTTGGGGACATTTCTTAGCTGACGATGTTCTGGTTTGTTAAGGAGTTTTAAAATACAGTATCTCATGTACAAAACTAGTAAATGTGTGTGTGCCGAACACATACAATGTGTATTATAAAACAGTTCTGGTGACATCTTGGTCTCTCGAGTTTAGATTGCTGTGCCTGTTATTCTTTTCAACATGAATTAGGTTAGTGAAAAAGAGGCAGCAAAATCAAATCCCATTTATTGAGGTAAAACAGCTTATTTTCCTTCCGAAAATCGCTCAATCCCAACCCATGATACACGATCGGTCAAAAATGGCCGGACCGGAATATTAATTTAATCTGTTATAGATTTTTCCCACTCATCCAATTTCTACAATACCGATTTCTCGAGAAAGCGAGAGAAGAGCGTAAGGTTTAAGTTGTTCCGAGAATCCAAATAAATTTTTTGAGTTTGAGTAATACTGTATGAGGTAATTTGTTGAGTAACCCATAACCGAGGTTCGGCCTCTGGCCAATTCTTTTACGAACGTGTTGCGAATGCGTGAAAAGATTGTTGAATGCCAACTATGCGCGAGGTTTTTTTTTTTTCTTCTTTCGTTGTTGTTAAACCTGTGAAGGACTTTTATATCCTGAAACCATCCCATTCGGTGATGTATGAAATGGGCTGAGCAGGTGAGGAGACCGAGTGCTGGTCATTCCGATACGCTTTTTGACTCTTGATAAAAGAGAGGTGACCCGCGGGGTTAACCTTCGCCGCCACTTTCTCGCTCAAGTACAGTGGATAGAAAAGTATTTGAAGAATGAGAAAAGATGAATGGGTTGTGACGTGAGTCACACGCTCTTCCGAAACAATGGACTGTTGGGAGGGTGGGTAAGGGGGTTGATGGTGGTGGTTGATAAAGTTCGGATTAGAGGAGGGAGAGAGAGCGTTGACCAGTGGATAATTAAATGTCATCACTCTCTCATCAACGACTCACTTAGTCGGCAAAAGGTCGAACATAGATTTTGGATGAAATCGAATGGTGTGTACAGTATAATAATAATACCGAGTACCGGCACATGTAATGCGTTTTTGAAAAAAGAAAATAAATAAAAGTTGGTGATTTGGATTTCTGACTCATTTTCGATGATTAATTTTGATTATTATTATTTTTTTTTTACAAAATGATTTCACACAGTTTTGATTATTATCATTTTTTTTTCTTGGCGTGACGTCGCTTGAGAAGAATTTAATATAAGGAGTTGTTTTCACTTTTTCCATGTATAGAAAGAAATTTCCCCCGCTATTGTTACCGTTCCGAGTGAAATTGCGAGAGTGATATGAAGAGAGTGAGTGAGAGGTGTGGTTAAAAGCGCTCTGGCTCGGAATTAATTATAATATTAGCAAAGATAATTGATAGCATTTTGAATGATGGTGCTGAGTGATAACTCACTCGGCTTGACCGACATAAAAGGAATTATTTTCTTTTCGCTAGTTTTTTTAATATTATTATTTTTTAAGAGATTGTTAACCTCCTCCATTCCCACTTTTAACCGTTGTTCGTTCCGGCAACGCACTCGGCCAACGTTAACTTGAAAAGAGTTTGAAATGACAACTTGTTTTTACTAACAATTATTTATTTTACTTTAGTTTTTTTTTTTTTTTTTGACTTGATGAAAGTTTTGGTTAATGAAAGAGAGTTAACTTTAATGGGATTTAAATAAGACAAGCATTTTCTTTTTATGAGTACAGTATTTACGCTTTGTGCAGAAATATCTCACATACCGCTAATGTATTTCGAAATGGTTTATTTTTTTTTTCTCCTTCTAGTTTATTAATTAGTACGGTATTAATTAATGTTAGAGGAAAACGAAATTAAGATTTATTGTAGTGTATCAATGGTCTTCAGTAGTAGCAATTACACGCATCATTTTTTAACAAATACATTCGTATTAAGGTGTAGAAAAATGTATCATTATTGTTAAGAGAAACCGACATTTTTTTAAAGTTTTTTAAAATTTCACTTTCGGTAGTAAAAAAAAAACATTATTTTACCAATACATTACAGAATTAATACAGCGAAACCTCTCCGGAAGACCACTCCCGAGAAAACCACTTTTAATCGGTCTCACTGTTACGCATAATATCTTTATCAATCGGTGTACCGGTAGTGATATGAGGCTTTATGCACTGGATTTAAGTTTTGGTGGTCGCAAAAAAACTTTTTTGTTACGAGGCAATACAGTAATGTAAAACAGAATTTAATAAAGGTGTGCGTAAGGCATTTTGACAAGCTGCGGCAGGTACATGTTAGCTTTTTGGAAGCCACAGCAATGAATGAAACGAGATCTGCGAACCAATATTTTTTTTTTGTGCATTGATATTTTTATGTTTTGTTTGTTTTATTACAAGTTGTTTACAAAATGGTTTTGAGCGAGCCATTTCACGAATTATTGCGAACATTTTTTTTTTATTATTATTGTCAAAGCTAAAATTGAGTCAACTTGTTATTATTTGAAAAAATATAAGTTTTATTTCTGGTTACCGCGTCTAATTATTTATTTTTTTATTAAGTGGAAAAGTTATAAGGAAATTAATGAAATGATTGTGGAAGGTATTCACTTTTTGAGCGTGGTATTTTTTTTTTTCTATTTATTATTTTGTCGGATGCGAGAGACGCAGGCAGGCAGGCGGCGGGGACAGAACGGAGTTGAGAGACCCCGAGAGTGGAGAAAATGGAAGAGGAAGACATAAATGTAAATAAATAGAGGAAGTGGTTGTTTGATGAGATAGAGACGAGGCGCGGAGGAAGATCGGAAGAGAATAATTATTATTGCTGTTCGAGTTAGTGTCAATGTGTTTAATAATCAGCTGAGCGTAGACATTTTTCTTTGACTAATCAAACCAGTTTGGAAACGGAATTTAATAGCAGTTAATTTTTATTATTTTTTTTTTTTCCATCTCAAGCACTCCTCTCGATTCGGTCAGCGCTGCCACAATACGACAGAGAACAATCGAAATTGATTAATATTATTTTTTTTTTTAAATGTGGTGTAATTTGTTTTCTTTTAAAAATTCGATACTCCAATTGGAAGTTATTTTGAATGTAACAATGAGAGTAGAGTGATTGCTTCTTTTCCTTTCGCCATTATTATTATTTGTATTGTGCGGGGGGGAATTTAAATAAAAATAGAATATTAAAATACGGAAAAGTGTTTTTTTTTTTTAAATTCGTAATTTTAATGAATGAAGAAGAATCGTTCTATATTCATTTTTATTCTAATAATAATAATTTTGAATAAGATTTTTGTTTACAGTTTTTTTTTTAAGTTAATTTTTTTTTTATTATTATTATCGACCTACTTTCGAATGTTGATTATTTTTTCGGGTTTAGAAAAATTAATCGAAAATTAAATATTCGCTCAGCTTGAAGTTTTTGTTTGGGGGAGAAAGAAAAATAATAGAGGAGGGTGAGGGGGGGGGGGGGGGGGGAAGAAAAAAAATTAACACCGCATGAAATTTGATTTTAACTAGCGTTTTTCAATTATTTTCTGAACAACTTTTTATCTCGTTTGAATTTATTATTTTTTTACTTAAAAAAAAAATAGAATAAAATATTATGCTTTAAAAAAATGCTAGTTCAACCATTGAAACTGTAGTATAATTTAAATTATTTTTTTCTGTATTTTTTTTTCTGGTCGGATCAAACAATGACGTTAATCTGACAAATTGAATCGAACATCAAATTAAAATGTTTTTGTATCAAGATAACTTCCTTCACTTTTTCGTTTTCATTTCTATGGACGAAAATTATTAAAAACAATTTTAATAATAATAAAAAAAATTCCGCTTCACACGCTTATTATTAGATCAAATAGAATGTCAAAATAAATTTTCCTCATCTTTATAATATTATAAAAGTTGTCGAAAAAGTTCTCATGTGACGTCGTTGATCGAATTTTACCTCCGGGGTTATATCACAAGGTTATTCAACCCGCCGTTACACTTTTAACCACACTTAATGACGTTATTAACTTTAGGAGTTTTTTTAAAAATTTATTTTTGAAATATAACTTTTCTTTTTTTTTTTTTATTTTTCGTGTACTCAAAATTTGCGGTTAAAATTGTGTTAAATTATTTTTGTGAAGAGCAAATTTCCTTATGCTGTATTTTGGTTGTCACCGGATTTATTAATCTACGTCAAGCGACTTAATCTTGATCTCAAAGGTTTTTTTTAAAACTAGATTAAATTTTTTAAAAGATTTAGCAGAATTTTCAAACGTGGACGTTTTTGCAGTGCAGTAATTTAGCCCGAACGTTTAATTAAAGCCAAGTTACATTAATTTTCAAGTACTGTTTTTTGTATGCTATAATAATTTAATTGTTCTTCAAAAATCTAAATAAAAGAATTTTTTTTTTGCGTGTTTTGTTTTTACACATTGAGCTTGTTAATTGGATTTGATTAGGAAATAAATCAAGTTGTGTAAATGAAAAGCGTGGGTCGGGTTAAACCATTTTTTTTTTTTTTTTTTAAATTTTCGACTCAGATTTTCAATTTTTTCTTTTGAGGCGTTCGCATCTCGTAGAATAGATAAACAGTGTTTAACGCCCTTTGCGCGTGCGCCATTTTGATAAATGATGGCGAGGCGTATCGAGAAAAAAAGAGGTGTACATGTACGTACAACTTTTTTTTCGTATTAAAGTGTATTTATTATTGATAGTCGAGTTTCTCAACTTGTAGAATGCCGTTATATTCCAACCTAATATAATACACGGTGAGGGAAAAACAAACCAATTCTTGCTGTGACAAATGTTATCGAGATTAAAAACTACTTTAATCTATACTATAATAGTAATTATTTTTTTTTATGAACCGAAACAATTAATAATTTACTTCACTCTGACGTCGGCAGGCACGTGATCAATTCGATTTATTGATAGAGCAATAGTTAATGGCGTTTAGGTTCAGTAAAGCCTATCTAAGTCGGAATTGTGGGGTACTCAGTTGTTTTGTTCGTTCTCACAGGCTTCCGCTTTAGCAAGTTAGTGAAATAAAAACACTTGGTGGGTAAGACAGCTGAAAATCTTAATGTTTCTCTAATAATTGTAAGCTCAATTTTAAGGTTGTCATCTGACTTAGCCCGCAAAGCATTTTAAAATGCACTAGGATTATTTTGTAGAGCAATTTGATTTTGGGTATGGGCCACTCACATTGGACTCATGCTTAGCTGTGGAGACAGTAAAAAATAATCAAGAAAACTGTTTAAATTGCTTCGTTCCTTAAACTTTACTATAAAATATGTTATTATCCGCTGTATAATAGCATTGGTGCTCAAAGAGCATGTCCGTTTCCTCGTTAGACAGGTTTTCCGTCGTAGCTACTGTAGGTCCTATACACTATTTAAACTTTGCGTTCCCAACTTTTTCGTTTGTTTTTACCTTATACAAGATCCGCCTTAAACAGGTTGTACTGTACAATCAGAACCCATTTGGAACACAAAATTATACGTAACATTACGATACAGAATTATGAGATTGATGATCATTAATTTAGAATTTCCATGCTTTCTTTAAATGAGCAAATTATTCCACACATTTTTTTTTTTTTTCGATCACCGTGTATACATTTTTTTTTTATTTGCATCGCTTTTGGCTATTTTCATCTCGATTATTGCTCGGAATAATTTTTTGTTTCGAATAAAATTGAAAATTCTTGGCTATTAATCACGATCCAATAACATTGCTCGTATTGGCTGGATAGATTCGAACTTCTTTTTAAGCGTTGCGGTGGTGGTGGTGGATGATAAGGAAGGGTGGGGACACCTGTTGCTGGTGCGCAGCCCCCTGCGACCTTTCGACCCTCATCTCCATCTTCAACCACGCTCCGACGCCGAGGATGATGGCCGCTGGAAATGAAGCAGACGGCTTTCCCAAATACACATTTAGCAACCAATGTGAACGACATTTTATTAATCGGGTTATTTTCCTCTCCGTAGAAAAACTGTATATCAGCTGCTGTAATAGATAATACAGTAAAATAATAATACATGAAGGAAAAAATGTATAGCATGATAGGGAGGGGGTACACACTAATTGTGCGGCGGGGGAAATATTTGATATAACGATTTTAAAGGCGCCAATTCAAGTTACTGCAAAATCCAATTTATTTATTTATTCATTTTTTAAATAATAATATAAAAAGAAAAAAAAAATAATAGAAGAATTCGTATGTCGTTGAGTTTGTTGATCTTTGAACTTGATAAACATTTAATATTAAAAGGCTCTTTTTAGCTAATAGCGTTAATAATAAGTGGGACAATTTGTGTCTGAATCATAGGCGATTTGACCTATTGATAACTAGTTTGATTTGATTTTATTATTGATTTCCGATGGGTTTATTTTTTAAATTTTAAAAAAAACTCTATTGATTGCGTTTATCAGCTTTTTTCTATACCGATGAATGACGTCAGCACATCTTTTTTTTAAAAAAAAATTGGGTTGAAGAGTAGTTCCGAGAAATATCCGAGTCGATTGATTACCATCGATGTGATGCCTTCTCGATTGGTGATCGATAAAATGTACCTTGATCTTGCACCTGACATGCACCACGTACGTGTACGTGACTTTTAGTTTCTATACCGATAGGGGCGGTGGGGAAGGGAAGGGGTGAGGGGCTGAGGGAGGGGGAATGTGGGGTGGGATATGGAAATTGATTAATTTTTGTTTCTCGAAGGAGAAATATTTTTCACCTGGGAAAGAAATGTGAGTTATTTGCTTCTAGAAGAAAAAAAAAATCAAATAAATAGCGAGGAAGAAAAAAGCGAAGGTCAAGTTATTAAACGTATCGCTTCTCCTTGGCCTTCAGCTCTTATGGTCACTTCGCCATGTACATTTAAGGTTACGTTCTTTTAAAGGTGTGAAAATTTATTTTTTCCCGAAGAAAGAAAAAAAAAATTCACTTTTCTTTCTATCTACGGTTAGCTTATTAAACGGTTTTTGTTTGCAATTTGATTTTTTTACCTTGAGATGGATTGCATCATTTTAGATATCGCTCTTTTTCGCACACCCTACACTATTACTCATCGCACAAACGCATTTTTAAAATGTACGATTTTTTTTTTATTTAAAAAAAAAAAATAATAATAATTATCTTAAATCTTTTTTTAAAAAAATTTTATTTGTTTTAATTGAATCGAAAAAAATTATAATGTTGAGTACCTACATTATAATTTGGGGATTTTTTTTTTGTTTGTAAGTGTTAAAGCGTTAATTTATTAACAATGTTTTCTCGTTATTAATTAGTTAAAATTTGAATTTTTTCGTTCGAAGATTAGTATTTTAATTATTGATGTGCTTAGTTAGTTGCACGTGTTGCGTGTCCCTCGGATTGTGTATGTAGCAGCCGCGGTGATAGCGTTAACTGAGCGGCGGATTTAGGTCACGGTCGCCCGGCCGATGCCTTTACTAAATATGGTAAAGAGAATATTCCCCTACACTCACTCGCTCCAATCAAACGACGATTGCTAACTATTGATAATCGGTTGCAGAAATAAGACGATCGAAATCAATCGATTGCATTACAATCCCGAGCTCTCTCTCTCTCTCTCTTTTTTTTCTTCTTCTGAGTTAATCGTATTGAGGAAAGGCAGTAATTATCAACTACAAATGAGTGCTAATGACGAGACGACGTGTTTGTTGTTGCGCTAACACACCAATTAATACTACGATTGATAAAAATTTATGACGTCATCTAATAATTTATTTTTTTTATATCGATTTTATGTTCTTCGAACAATTGACATCGAGGAAGGATTAAAATAATTATTATGTCATGCACCGTGCAATTTTAACGAGTATTTTAATTAAAGTTTAATCAGAAAGTAATTTAAAAATCACAGACTTTAACGAATACCCTTCGTATCTCGGTGCACCTAATTAAGAAAAGCTTTTAAAACTCTGAAGTTGATAAATTTTAGTCAATTTTTACTGGCGTCATTACTGATAATGACGTAAATTAATTTGATTTTTAATGAAAGAAAAATTTCTCATTGAAGTGTCAAATATTTGAACTCGAGTACATGTGTATGCAGTACTATATTAATGAGAGTTCGCGAAAGCTCGTAATAATAATTATTATTGTTAATATTTGTAATTGGTAATAATAGTCGCAACGGTTAATTGAAACCTGTTAGCAATTTTTCTTTCCTTCTGTCGTTTTGGATTTTCTTGAATTGATTAAAACGGTTAATACGTGAAGCAAGTTTACCTTGAGATAGGATTGGAAAGGGGGGGAAGGGGTGTTGGGGGGGGGGGAGAAGAAAGCTTGGGCGGGGTACCCGGACAAACAGCCAAGTATTATAAAAGAGGTTGTTCATATATCAGAGTTAACGTCAAAGTGCGAAAGTTTGGGAATGTAAACAATCTCTTCTCATTAATAAGGAATTTCAAATTGAAAACTATTTATTTTTAAGTTATTTAATTTTTTTTTTTTTTCAAAAAATAAATAAAAGGTACAATTAGGTTTGGTTTCTTTTTAATTGATAATTAAAATTCCATATTTATTTTTTTTTATTTTAGCAAAAATAGAATTGAATTGTCTGAGTTTTGAAAGCGTCTAGGTTGGTTTTTTTTTACTTTAATAAAATTTGTTTTTGTGGAGCGGTAGTAGTCGTTGCCACCGGATTTTTAATTGTTGATTTAAAGTTTTGTGAGGTAGCGAAAATTGGATAAAATTAATTTCTACATGCAAGATTTAATTAAACGACTTTTTGAAGAACTATTAAAATGTTTTTTCTTAGCTACAAAATAGATGTGGGAGACTATCTTATAAAACAAGATTTAAATAGAACTTGATCTTCTAGCGATAACTGAATATTATTACAATAATTGTTATTTTTTTTTTTTAAACTGGACAAAAATTTTAAGTTTTTAATATTGATTAGAAATTGTTGTTGACGTAAAATTTAGCTTTTAAAATGATTGGTTCAATGGCTTATAAACCACATTATCTACTTTTAAAGTAATAATAATTATTAACTGTTCAACTAATGGATATATTTTTTGACGTGCTTTTTTTTTTATCTCTTGGGAAGTAGGGGGGAATAATAATGGAACGAAAGCTTCTAATAATTTTTGGTTTCGAACGAGAAATAAAAATGTTTTTGCGTTAACGCCTTTCAATTACCCATTTAGAAGGTGTTTTTTATTAACTAATTGGTTTATCAATTTCTTTTATGATCCCGTCGTCCAATTTTGATCGGTCGGTTGATCGGATGATGGCGAACCAAATTTCATTTCTTACGTAGGTTGCAGTTATTTTTATTTAGTCGTTTTTCTTGTGTTTTTTTACTTTTTTGTGTCGATGCGTTAAAAAAATAAAAACTTTAACTTTGGAATTTTAAATTTTTTTTTTTTTTTTTTTTTGGTTTGTTTTTACGTACGAGATGGAATCGAAATAGTTTTTGAGTCAAGTTTTTGGATAGAAAAAATTGGTTTAAGAATGAAACGTCCTTAGCCTCATTTGCCTTTGCCCGCCAATACCTACTCTAGCAGTCTACTACTATCATTATTATTATTATTATTTTTGATTTATTTATTGAAATTAGACGAAAATGTAATTCCAACTACTTCTTCGTGTAACCATCAATCATTTTAATTATTTTTCAAAACAAACTATTTAGCTAAATTAATTGAAGTAATTGTCGAAATAAATCAATTTATTATTATTATTATTTGCCGAAAAAAAAAATATATTCTTTTTGTTGTTGTTCCGTCTTGCCGATGAATAAAATATGAAGAGAAATGGGTGGGGGAAGGAGAGAGATAGAGAGAATGAGGAAAAGATCAGGGTGCGACCTCGTTTTAATTAGCGGAGAGAGAGAAATTTATTTAAAAATATTTGTGTAAAAACGTTAAAAAATTTTTTTATGCTTATTCCGAAAGTCTAATAATTACTGGTTATTGTAATGAAAGTTCAACAATAAACAAAAAAAAAAATTTTTTTTTATGTGATGTACTTCAATTATAATTACTGTACAATAATTAGTCAATTTTAGACGCAGTAAATTAATACACGGTGTACCGGAAAAACTGGAACCCAACTGAATTAATATTACATTCTTTTAGGAGAATAAAACAATAATTCATGAAAGTAATTTTTTTTCATGCACCATTAAAGTATTAAAAGGAATTAATTCTAATGCAGTGGCGTTCGGTTTTTTTTTTCGTACACCGTGTATAAAAAGTTTATTTTCACATTCTAATGGAAATAGAAGCAATTTTATAGCGTAATAAAAATTTCGCGCGAGCTGAAGAACATGAAAAATTATCAAAAGTTTAATTATAAATGATAATTCATGTTTTTTATTTTTTTTAATACTCGGTCAGTTATTTTATATTTATAAATAAACTGGTTTTTTTTTTTTTGTTGTTTGGTTATATGTTTTGCTGATAATAGGAGTAAAAGAGATGGAGCAGAATTCCCATCATATTCAATAACCGAATGAGATAAAGAAAAATGCTTTTGGCGCCGATTTTCTTGTGCATTGTGGGTGGGAGAAAGGTGGTAAGAGTAAAAAAGTGGGTCAAAAATTATTATATTTAACTAGAAATTTGTGTACGAGTAAATGCAAAGAACAAAAAATAAAAAAATGTCTCGTCTCAGTTAAATTCGCGTCCTCCACATCTAAAGATGGGAAGAGCGCGCGTTACCCGTCGTCGTTCCCTTGTAATCTCATATGACTCTATAAGAGAAAGTAAAAGCCTACAATCACAGTGCAGTATTATTATTATGGTGGGAAACAATGTCGCGGAGAAGGTCGAACGTGATCACTTTGGGACACGGGACATTTCAATCGCCGATGTAATTGACATCAAGGTAAATAGAATTTCAGTGCATTGTTGTTGTGTGTTTACGAGAAGCTTTGAAAAGCCGCTGACATTCGGAATGGTAGCCACCACCTAACAGTTGAAATCGCATTGACACACAACTGACATCATTGTTATCCTCTTTTCTTTCGTTTCGTTTAGATATCAAATATTGAGAAATAAGTTTTATCTTTTACTATTTTGCGATGGTAATTTATGATTTTTGTTGAATCGTTTAGTCATTTTTTGGCGCCAACTGCAGCATAATGTAGGGCGCCTAATTGACTCCACTTGCACTTTTAATAAGCGTGCAATGTGTAAGACACAGGGGAGGGTTGAGGGGTGTAACTGTGTTTCATTTTTGAACGTAAGCGAGAGACAATAAATAGAACAAAAATACAAACATCGGCTGCTATATTTACATGGCAGTGTATGGGGGTGGGAGTAGTAGGAAGAGGACGAAACGGTGGAAGAAAAAGTATTTGACCCCCAACTGTCATTAAAATCTATTCCGAAATAGCAAAAATAGGCAATTTTTCTTTTCGCCTTCGTCTCAATATCACTAAACTGTCTTTCTTTTTTTCTTTTTTTTTTTGTTACTAGGAAAAACAAAGTACAGTACATTGTACAATGCAACGCGGTAACGGTAGGCTACATGCACCGCTTTTTTTAAAAAAAAAAAAAAAAATCTAGATTTACAACTTGAAACATGGAATTTGAGTGCTGCAAACTCTTTTTTTTTATTTTTTTTATTTTTAAAACACTTTCTATATTTAAATTTTTATTTTTTAGAGGATAAAAAATATCGCACAAGAATTAGAATAGTGATATAAGCAGTCGTAAGAATAGTAAGCTGCACTATTTTTTTTTTTCTTCTGGTACATAATTATAGTACAAATGTCTGCCACTTATGCAAATTTTGATCACGACTACGCTTTTTATTATATTATAGACTAGTTGTAATAAATTAGTTTATTGTTTTTATCTTTAATGAAGGGAAGGCGTAACTTTTAAATTAAAATGAAAGGTGCATTTTATGTTCTGCTTTTCAAACACTCACTGTTTCACTCTTATCCAAATTCTTTAATAAATAGTTGAAATAGAATTTTTTTTTTTTTTTTTGGAATGCTAAAATGAAAATGTTTTAAATTGTTGAAATGCCCAAATGAAAATTCTACTTTTCCAATTTGGAAAAACAAATGAATTCGATTTTTTTTGTTGCCCCTCTAAATTTGTTGAAAGACAGCGGGTAGCCTTCGTTCGCTCGTACAATGGAAACTCTTGTATTTCTTAATACATTTCTCATAAAAATGAGTAATAATTATAGCATTGTATAAATATTGAAGTTTTTTTTTTGTTTTAAAAATATCCGGTAGTTCTTAAAACTGATTTATTTTTGTTTGTATTATCACGCGAGTACCATGATAATCGTGTTCGTTCTCATTTTTGTTTCGTAAAACTTTTTTTTTTTTATTACCGAATTTTTTTTTTTTTAAATTGTACGAAATAGTTAATGTTATTCGATCCAATTGTTACCGCAGGAGGCGTTGAGGCGAAGGCGTGGAATTGATGCCGCACTGCGTGATGGCGGTGCGGTGGTCAAGTTGATGCAGTGCGGCGGGCTAGAGAAGTTGGGTTAGGCGTAGCGTTGCTATGGCTACCGCTGCAGGTAAATTGGATCGATCGGTTTCCGACTGTGTCATTTAGGTGCAAAAGTAAAACAAGACGGAATAATATACAGTATATATAAAAAAAAGTAATGTTATGACGATGTATGTATTTTGTCCGTGTTAGTGGGTTAACGGGTCATTTGGAACTTCTACCGAACCTTCTTCCTTTCGCCAAAACGTCACTCAAGGGATGGGGAAAATGACGTCAAAAATGGGAGAGTCGAACGCGTTATACAAATCTCTTACCTTAATATACACCAGCATATAATATGAATTCAATCCCATTTTTATTAACGAGATGTTCTATTCCCCCAACCTGCCTGCATTTCTCAATCACGTCGATGCAATTTCTCGTGAATGGATGTGACATCATTCGGAGATTTCTTCAACGCTGCTTTATGTGAATGAAAAACCCCCATCTGTCGTTTCTCATTCGAAAAAAACCTTTCATCCCGCCATTTCTTTTTTATCCGGTTTCCCTCCTTTATCCTCCAACTCTCTCTCTCACTGTGTCAATATCAAAAAAATTCAGTACATTGCGTTAATGAGATGACATTGTGGGCGGAAACAGTTTTTTTTTTTTTTTTAGGTCAAATATAATTTTTTATCACCCCATGTCACTCAATTCAATTAGAAACGGTTCGAAATTTACTACGGTTCTTTTAATCTTGTTTGGAGGGGTTTAGAACTCGTGAAAACAGTTTTTAACTTTCATTCATCGTCAGCTTATCTAAAAGTTATTAACAGTAAACAGACCGATGTGAGTCTTCTCGAGTTCTGGGCCAGGAAAGTTAATGTTGATGGATATTCAAATACCTGAAGCAGTACAGAAACATAGATGTTATCGTTTAAGTTTTCAGCTAAAGTTTCTCTCTAATCCGAACTCTAATTTGGGTTGGGCCCTGTTCGGGTTATCGAGCAGGCTTCACAGAGCTTGATAGTTCTGCTACCAGTAAAAACAGCTCGTTTTTCTGTTGTCTCCTTGTCGTTTTTTCTTGAAGGCTGTTCGGATTAAGCGGATTAGCATTACGGATTAGCAAGGTTTTCGTGTATTAGGTTAACAATAAACTCGTAAAGCGTAAGAAGCCATTTTGAAAGCGACTTCATTGAAAGAGAAATGATACCGTAATTATGTTAATAGTTTTTATTTGTGTGCGAAAGATCCGAGTTAAAGATCCTTAACGAGGTACCTCAGCAAGCAGTGCAAGAGCAAGAACCCCGTTTAGGTCTTCCCTCCCGCCCTCCTAAGACTTAAATGATTGCTCAACTTGTTCCCCCCCGACCTCCTCCATTAACCTCCTCATGTTCTCGAGATGGTTGTGTGGTCTGGGGGTCAATTGTGTTGGAGCTCGTGGCACTGGAAATAACTCATAATTGATGTGAATAAATGAGGTGGCTGCGTGGTGGTATGCAAATGGCATTGACTTGTGCTCTCTCTTCGTGGCCGCTGATGGCGCTGTCTGTCAATCACTTGGCTTTTCTTTTTCGCACGGGAAAAGCCCGAATATTTCTCATACGTTCTCACGTATTAATTACACCGATTGAAACGGCCGCCTTGAAACGAAACGCCAATTTAAGAGAAGGCTTTTTTCTTCCTGTTTTAAATTTTTGTTTTGTTTTGTTTTTTTGGAACAAAAAATACTGTATTTGCAATTATGGATTTCAAAATTCGCTCTTTTAATTGGTATTTTTTTTTTTCATGGTTTTTTTTTCGCTGTTTTCTTTTTGAGAGGGGTTTGGGTAACGAAAGGATTGTTAAAAGGCGTGTTGCTTAAGCTGTTCGATGACAGACGCGGACGGTGTTTGAAACGCCAATAGACCGCCAAAGTTTTGTTGGGAGAGAAGTTATGTTATGCCAAAAATTAGTTGCGCTCTGTTTCGCGTATTTTAACTCCGAGTTTAATTACGAAAGAGGTTTTGTTTCTTCTTTTATATTATTCGGGAGGTTGGAGAAAATATTGGTGGGCCGGGATGTGACAATTTGCGAGGAGGAATTTCACGTTAATTTGCATATTTTTGAGGTTAATAGACGACGTTTATTTACTGGGCCACTCGCAACTCTTGTTGGGTTATTTATTACGTTTGAGAAGGCAGAAAAAAAAATGTTGAATAGTTTTAATTTTACTTTTTATTTATTTTTTTCGCTTAAAAATATATAATTAAAACTGGTGTTTGTTGTGTAGAAAGTTGGAACACACCCTATTTTTAATATATATCGCACGTATTTCCTTTCGTTATATAATAAAAAAAAATACACATTTTCAACTCTTTTTTTTTTTGTTTTGTGTTGAAAAACACGTGTGATTGTATAAATTATTGGGCTGCTTTTTAATTTGGAAAATCGTTTAAATTTACAATGAAATAAAAAGAATTATTAGTGACTCTTATCACAATCAATTAAGAAATAATGAAAAAAAACTTTAAAATAAATTGTTGTTTAGACATGTAAAATGTTGCTCGAAATCTATTATTTTGTAGAAAAAAATTTCGAATATTTTTAGCGAAAAATAAAAGGTCGTTTTCGTTTAGTCAAGTTGCTACGGCAACGCGTAAATTATTACAAAAGATAAAGCAAAAGAAAAAAAGTGAGGTTGGGGATGGCCAATTGCCAACACACATTCTAATGATAAATTGGTGAAATTCTAATCTGAAATGCTCTTCAGCGCTGATTGATGGATCGTGTCCAAGTGTTTCGCATTCCGCCCACAAAATCCGAACCTCCTTTTTCGACGTGAAAAAAATACCTGCGCCAACTCGTTCGTTATTCCGATGGCGGGAATTCCATTGAGGGTGGCGGGGGGTTGGGGGGTGACAGTGGGATTTATGAGCCCGAATCCCAACAAACAACAACTCATTCAATTACTCCGCTATAGGTGTCTGCGCGTCCCGTTACTTCTTCAGCGTCAACATCCCACTCGACCCAGCCAATCATTTTGAAATAAAAGTTTTGAGGCAGACCGGAAGTAGGTGCGATTAACATTCCGCAGAAAATTTTATGTGTAATGCGGGCAAAGTAAAATATTTGTCTGCGGAATTTTTTTTTGTAAATAAATTTGTTGTTTGGGTTTTTAGAGAAAATGGTAGAAAGGTTACGAGCTGCAAATTCTTTTCACATAATAATAATTATTATTAGCTCTTGTATTTTTTTATTTTATGTTTATCGATTGTTTATGGTTTGAAAATTGTATTATGGACGAATCCGCAGGCAGACTTTTTAAAAGTTTTTCTAATTTCTTAATATTACGTTGTTGTTGATTCGCCGAGCAAGAGTTTCGTCGTCGAAATGGCGAGTGGATGTTCTTGAAAATGTTTCGAGATGAAGAGAATTGATAACTCGGTTATCGTTTTTATTAAGTTGGAAAAACGCATTTTATTGTCGTCGACCCACGTCACAATATAATAATAATATTAACCGCTGGTTTTTATATAATCATTTTCCTTCGACTCGTTTCGCGTCGATTAATTTAACAATTCGAAGCGCGTTCGATAAGCCTCATTTCCAATTTCTTTAAAAGGATTTAAAGCTCATTGTTTATCTAAACTAATGATAATAATAACAATAAAAAAATTAAAATAAAAAGGTTTTTTCTTATTAAAACGAATTTCAATGTAAAAACGAATGATAATAAAAAAATGAATTAAAATGTAGATTGCAATCGCTAACATAGTTGGGACTGGTTGACTACTTTAAATTTGACTCGCAGTAATAATAAATAATTGTTGTGACTGCACGTTTTTTATTTTTTAATATAAATTAAAATTGAAAATAAATAAATAATAATTGCTGGATTATAAATCCACCAAATTTTAATTGCTACTATAGTTAGCGATTGCTCGGTCTGATAAGATGAGGGGAAAAGGTGTGCGTTAATAATTTTGGCAGACCTTGAGTTTTTGGTTTAGCAGTGAAAATAAAATTTAAGCATAATAATAATTATTCTGAAATGAAAATAATAGAAGGAAAAAAAAAAAAAAAAAGAACAAACGTGAAGGGAAATTTTTGTGGGTTGAACTGAACACAATAGCTGATAATGATAACTCAAGGCTAATTATGATTTAATAAGTGAGGATCGTTCGGATCCGCGTGCCCCATCTGCTGGTTTAAAGACCCATTTCACGCTTGGGTCTGGTGGTAAGGGCAGGTGATGGTAGCTGATTCTTTCTTAGCGGCGAAGTGAATGAGCATCACTCTCGCCGACCACCTGCTTCCACATTTTCACCTGCGCATCACCACACATTCTCCCACCTGCTCTGCTTTTTCTATTTCTCTTTTTTCTTTTTATTTATTTTTTGTTAGTTTGACCATCGACTTTTTTATTTAACGCGTTTATTTTTTTTCTTTCTCAGCTTTCATTTGATTTTCTCTCGTTGTTATTGAGCGTTTCCGTTGCGTTGAAACGTGATGAGGTGCTACTCTCGATTTCGCGAGCTGTCAATTACGCCCATTCATTTCGAGGAAGTAATCAACTTTTTAATCATGAATTTCAAGAGCGCGCAACACTGTTAATTTTTACCTTTTCGAGATAAAAAGAGAGAAAAAAAAAAACAACTTCGTGTTTACCTTAGCAAAAATACACTACATGTATAGGCAAATTATTGCGGTAGTACCGTATTTTTTTTTTTTTTTTAATTTTAGAAGTACAGATGTTGCAATAATTTTTCTACATATTTTTTTTATAAGAAAAAAAAAAAAATTAGCACGAATAGTATAAAATTCACATAACTTAATAATATAAAATTTTTTTGCGAAATATAAATGTATTTTTTTTTTTTTTTTTTTTTTAAATAATTGGTTTTGGATGTTTTTATTTAGCTGAAATTTAATGTAGTCGTCTGCTTGTCTTGACATTTTTATAACTTGACAAGTATTTTGTTTTAAGTGGATGACTCACCTGTCATGTTTTCTTGTTTTTCTTTCTTTCTTTTTTTTATTTGTATGTATTTCTATCTTAGCGAGAGTGAGAGATGGAGATAGTGAGTGAGTGATTGAGTAGGGTGGTTCTTGCACTTTTTATGAGTACTTTTCAACCAAATTTGGCAATAACCGTCGTTGAGCGCTAATGTTTGTTTACATATACCACCAGCATTTATTATTTTTTTTTACTTTATAGAAATAAATACATCTACGTCTGATATTCCAACGCTATATAAATATGAATGACTAGGTAATTTCGTCATTTTTTTTCTTTCTTCTGTTTTGCTCAGTCTTTTTGTCTCTGAATAGGCCACCCATCTACCAACCCAAATCTCTCTCTCTCTCCTTATTTTCATGGCGATTTGTGTTGGCGCTAATAGACACGTGTAAACAAGTAGTAAGCGAGGTCAAGATCACCTGAATCGATACAAAAGTTTTTTTTTTTTTTTTTGAAAATTACATCATGCGCTTTTCGTGTGTGTACCCTGTAGAGAAACCGTCGCCGTTTTCATAAATATTTACCAAAAAATTAAAATTGTGACAGCTAACTTCTTTTTTTCTTTTGCTCTTTTTATTGTTGTTAACTGTAGTTCGAGATTTGAACTGATTTAGCATTTAAATTATCTCATGGGTTTTATGGCTTCCGTAATAATTTTTTTTATAGCGCTTTGAAGAAGAAAAAAATACACGTAAGGGGCTCATGTGGTGGATGGAAATTATTGTCTTTACATAATTGTTTTCGGCTTTATAGTTTATTTATTTTCGAAATTGATTTTCCATAGTTTTGTAATGTCTTTTTTTTTTATCATTTCAAACATAAATAATATTTACGTAATATTGGAAGCGTTGAGAAAGAATTGAATTTATTTTTCGATTGGAATTGATATTACACACTGGAGAATTTTTTTTTTTAAAAAAAAAACCGGTCTGAAATGATATTATCGAACAATGAAAACGATTTGTTCTGTTTTTATTGTTTTAAGTCTGAAAATTTCGTAAGGAATGAAAATTATTTATTAAGTTGTATTTTTATTTTTCAATTTGTAAGTTCGGCTTAAGTCATCGTTTTGACCATGCTACTGTTTCGAATTGAATTAATGTCTACCCTACATATTAAACGTTTTTAAATGGTAGGCTACGTTATTTAGATCGAAATTAAGAAGTTTAAATGAGGGCGAAGTACGAAAAATGCATTCGTCAGTTTAATATTCTATAATTATATTTTCGTGATACGCGGGAAAATTTACTTTAATGATTTTTTTTAAAACTTTGAATTGTTCTATTCCATATCCAAAATATCGTTTTCGGTCTCAACAAACGCGTCTCAGCAACACAATGCGCTGAATTGATTCCAGCTTCGTCCAATTCGTCTCCTACCTATATCGTACGCCAGGCGCACTACTTTTAACATTCCAGATTCAAATTTGGCGAAGTACAAAAATTATATGGGGTGTGATGTGAGAAAAGAGGTTTTACAAGACGAAAGTTCAAGCTGGAATTGATGCAGCCAGACGCTCGTCTTCTTGCGTGTGTTGAGGATATTTTAAACACCGAATAGAACAATTAAATGTTCAACAAAAAATCATTAAAGTGCAGGTTTTCCAGTGTCATTGAAATATTTACATTACAGTATTAAGGGGATTAGCGTACTAATTCAATTGAGTTTGCGGCCCTCCCCCCCTCCAATACAATATGTAATAATTTATTTGTAGTCTAATTCCTACAATAGTATTTCTTAACGTCAATAAATTTACTAGTTTCGTTTTGTGTACAGTTTCTATTTATCAATTGCCGTTGTTACAGATAAATGAATGAATATTAAGATTAGCATTTTCTTGCGTAATTATTATCTTTTTTTAAAAAAAAAAAATAATAATAATAATAAGAAAAATGATTGTAAAATTATAGTCATTCATAATACAACGTTGTTTTTGTTTACTTTTATCTTAATGTTTCTACGTTTGTCTCGTATATATTATTTTATCTTAACGGTAGATTAATAAATAATACAATAATGAAATTTGTATTTCCAAATCAATTTTGTAAGAGTGTGGAAACGTGTTTTTGCGGTGGAGTTGGGTGTATTGAGTAGGTGGGTGCTGTATCGTAAGAACGTGGTGGGTGAAGAGGTGACCGGAGGAGTAGGGGGGGGGGGGGGGACAAATATTATTATTGATGTCGTCGACGTTGGGACTAGACTTGTATTTCGTTTTTCAACATTTTGTTCAACACTGGCTTTTGCTTGTTCAACAAGTGGTTAGTGTTTGTTTTTCGGCCTGACGTCATCGTTCATTATCCCTTTCGCATTTTCAATCTGTCATTCAATATTATTGAAGGCTGCCTACGCATACGCCGCTACGTAATGCACACGTTCAAATTTAATTTTTTTTTTAAATAAATAAATAAAAAAAAAATAATAATAGTGTTATTAAGTTAAAAAGTAAATGTGAAATACGAGAGAAAAAAAAAATTGTTGTTTATTTATTATAAAAAATGAAATTTATTTCTGTTACCTTGGAAAACCGATTCGTCCCCAATTTTAAATCTGGTCGGTTGCTTTTTTTTTTCTCTCTCTCTCCCCATCATTTTTACAAAAAAAATTTTCTTTATTTATTACGTTTATTTATTAGTGAACGTGCATTCGTATTTCAAACAAACACTAAATGAGACAATACTGAGAGATTTTGCCACACTGTTTGGGAACTTACTGGCGCCATTTTTTGAGCAACTTGTCAAATTTATTTACTCTTTATGATATTTTATTTAAATAATAAAATAAATAAAAAAAAAACAATTCGACCTTTAGAATTGGAGAGAAAAAAAAGATTTATTTACCCGGATTTTTTTTTTTTTTTTACTTGTTTGGTGTATAAATTTGCATCAACATTTTGTGTTTGTATTATTACTTTTTCGGTTTTAACCACTAATAAACAATGTTGACACTCAATAAATCGCTTTCGCAGCTTATCTTATTTTTTAGTTCTAATAATAAAGTAAAAAATACACGTTGATAAGATTGAGATTGTGCGTAAAAAAACCCCAAACGCGAGATTGTTAATACAGTAAATTAAAATGTCAATTAAACGTTGTGTATTTACGAGTACTTAATATCACATTTCTAGAAATGAAATCCCCTTCCGAAACATTCAATTGAATTGTTTTCAGACAATCGAGTCGTCGTATCAATTTCAATAAATTAAAAATTCAAATAACTCGCGGGTGCTTAGAATTAATTTACAAAAAAAAAAAATAATGTGTGAAGGAATGAGTTATTTTAGTCTCATAAAATTGAGGATTGTTTAATCAAAAGTATCTTTTCTTATTGTTAAATTTGGTTTTAATTCCGTTACAACGTACGAGTAGTTTTTGTTTTATGATAACAATGGTTGGTTTTTTTTTATTTAAATTTGTGGAAGACAATTACAGCATTTTGAAAGAACAAAAAGTTTAATAACGTTTATTGTCGTTTTAAGGATAATTTTCTTAATCATTTTTGTAGATATTGAGATTAAATTCTATTCGCAGATTGTTAAAAATTTTAGCAAATATTTGTATAATATTAGCTTTTAGTTTTTTTTAATGCTTCATTTCATTGTTTATTTGGTAGCCTATTTAATTATCTTTGTGGAAACTTTTTTTTTTTTTCCTCTAAAAAAGATAAATAAAGATTAGATAAAGTTAAATAATTTGTGTTTTTATGATTTTATTTTTTGTGTATAAAATTGTAATATGGCAAAAGATCCTTGTGAAGGACGTTGTTGTTGGAAGCGAGCATTATTTATTTATTTATTTGCTTTCGTGGAAAATGGAATGAACGAGGAGGCTTAATGAAGGTCGGGTATGATTAGTCGGCGGTTGGAAGCGTGTCGGGGAATTAATCAGCTGATCGACTCGGCTATCCGTATCGAAACTCAGCTGTTGTTGCTTTCCACCCTCGCAACGCCACGCAATGCACTGCGTTACAGCCACATATTTTTTCTGCTCTCTCAGCAACTCATTCGTAACCTCCAAACTCTAAAAGTTTTTTTTTTTTAATAAAACGACGATTAAAGTTAGTAATAATAATAGTGATTATGATGATAATAAAAACATATACATGTATATATAAATAAAAGAGATGGAAAGATTTTGGCGCCGACGTCGAGACTGTTTTGCTCAAATAACACATTTCGCGGTTAGCTTTATTTTAATGATCTGGTTTGTTTATTTATTTATTATTATTATTAATTTTTTTTTAGCCGGTTGTTGGTCAAATCATGATTGAAGAGATTTAAACAACCGTTTCGGAGAATCGCGTTTAGTGACGCTTCGTGACGTCAATGAAAATTTTCACGCTTTTTCATTCATACAAACGTTTTTAAATAGCAAAAAAAATATTATTTTTTAAAGTTTTTTTCCACTGTTAAATTTTTTTTTTTTTATTATTATTATTATTTTAAAAACTTTTTTAAAATAATGAAAATTGAGAAAGAAAGTTTTCTTTTAGCAGCTCGAAGCGATTTGTGAAGCTGATTGCGAGACGTTCAACTCCTTGGCTTTTATTATTATTATTTCAATCAAGATCATCGACATTTTGTTTTTAAATATTGTTTATTGATAAGGCGAAGTCGCCGCCATTTGAAATTCGACAAAGAATTGCAGTGTGTGTACTCTTCATTTACTTGATTTATTTATTTTCACAACTCTCTCGCTGCCTTTTTCGACTCGAACGAGTGAATCAAGTGGATTGAACTCGTTCGCATTTTTACGGACGATTAATTTTTATTATTTTTATTGTACTTTTTCTTTTTCGCAACTACAGTTAAAAATATTTTTTCGATTTAAAAAGGTTGTTAACGCAGATTAGGTGATAATTAAAGAAAGAAAATAGCACTTTTACTTTTTTGTTTTTTTAATTGTTTTTCGAAACTTTTAATACGGTTGAGGTCGGAATTTATTACCCTTAAAACTAACAGTTTTTTTTCCGTAGTTTTGTTTTAATTATTTTTTACGGAAAAGAATTTTTATGCTAAATTAACGATAAATATTTTAATTCCGTAGTTTTTAATTTGTCGCTTTTTCTCTGGAGTTTAGTTTTATTATTCTTTAAATTTTATTACTGTTCTTGCTTATTGTTGAAACTTCCAAATTCAATAAATCTTTAGATGTTACATAAGGCAGATGGGTGCGCAATGTCCTGGCCGTTCAAATGTAGTTGAATTTTGTATGCTGAAAATTGACTCAGAGAAGCAGGCACAATAATTCCTAATTTTTTTCAGGGTTTTTTTTTTTTTAAATAAATTTTGATACATTGGGTGACGTCATTTTTGTTTGTTTTAAAATCTGGTTAAGTGTTATTGTTATTATTATTTTATTTTTTTTTGATGGTTGAACCGTTTTTTCTACTTCTCCATTTCGGCGCCAACTTGTTACAAGGCTTTAGCGAAGTTTAGTCATTGAGCAAAAAGAAAGAAAAAAAACCTTAAGAGATTGAGATTTTTCCGTTTATTTATTTAAGAACCACTGTACTGTATATTAGTTTAAAAAGTTGAACTATTTATTTCAATTAAAATCTCATCTGTCGACATGACGTCAAACTTTTACGTCATTTCGACCTTGTCGGGGAAAGTTAAATACTATTGCTACCGGTATTTAAAAAATCTTGAATTTTCGACGGATTAAAATATTTCTTATTCATATACATGTACACATTGAAATTTGAGTGCATAAGGAGAAAATTCTTTTGAAGCTTAATAATATAATCCGTTTTTTACGAGAATTTTTTATTGTTATTTTTAAATCGAAATATGGTAAACGCATGTTTGAATTTACCACAATTATTCCACGTTTAATATTTCGATTTAAAAGACTATGATAAAGGACATAGTATACATGCACAGCATTGAAAGGCTTGCTGTAAATAATAACACAATATTTTCATTTTTTTTTGTTTTGACTTTATGAAGTTATGAATTTATGAAGTGGATTTTGGTTTTTATTACCGGTAGTACAGTATTTAGATTTGCTCCTTAAAATGGCATTTTTAATCCCCATTAGAACCGAATTTTAAACGTTTACCCTGCAGCATACTAACGGCATTTTTACCTTGCATATTTCAATTATGTTTCACGTTGAAGTTGAAAAATTATCTTTTAAAAGGTTTTTGTTTTTATCTTTCTTTTTAAATAATTTTAAAAACATTTTATGTAAACATTTGCTTTGTATTTAAATTAATTAATTTTTTTTTTGTTTAAGATCAAAAGTAATTAGAAAAATTTTATTAATTTTTAACCTCATTTCTCTCTATCTGTTTAATAATTTCCAATAACAATAATTGTTTATGCGGGTGGATTTTGTTATTTATTCGCAACTGTTTCGAAACCCGAAAATTTTGTTTACACGTTAGCCATTACAAGATTTCTAAGCGAAGTAGGGTGGGAAGGATAAAGAGGTGGGGGAGGAGGAGAGAAGAGATAAATAATAATTGCAGTAAAGTAAAAAAAAAAAATAATTGTAATCTTGATTAAACGAAGGTGTTCGCCAAAATTGATAAGCAAAGCAGGTGAGCGATTGAAGCCAGTGAGCGGGGTGCACTGCGAGATGCTCTCCTTCGCTTTGCTCGAACCGCCGCCGCAGTAGCAGCAGCAGCCTTAAGGCAAGGACGTTGAAGGCGGCCTTGAGGGTTTCTCGAGCTGCTTTTTTTTTGTGGGGGTGGAGGAGTGTTGTGTCGGTTCAGGGGGGGAATTGAGATGGTTTCCTTTTTCTTTCTCCAACGGTTGACCCACTTAATCAATCGGACTTGTTGTAGAGTCATGTACTTGGTGTGTGTTTACGTTTCTCGGTTGTACGAGGTTCGTGAGGGGGGTAAATGAGGAGGGAGGGAGGTCAAATGAGGTTGAAGGGGGGTGGGGGACGCGACACCTTAAGTTTAATAAAAATAAAAAAAAAAAAAAAAAAAAGAGCTAATTAACCAAAATTTTTTGAAGCTGGCTTTGACACTGATCGACTCAAGGTGTGCGCGCGACCTCATTTCACGTGCTGCGCCAATAACACTTCGTACAATCAAACGGTACTTCACACTAATAAAATAATCTGCATTATAAAAATAAAGAAAGAAAAAAAAAAGGTTTTTTTTTGCAATGTTTTTGTGTTTTGAATCATCGTATTTAAATGTTATTGTTTATTTGTGTGAAGAGAATAATTGAAAGTTTTTTTTTGGTCTGACGTCATTCAATGTCTTAATTATATAATGTAAGAAAAAAAGATGGGTTGATCTTTGCGATGAATCATTGATTTTAATTTTGGAAAAACGATAACGGAGAAAAACAAAAAAAAAATATTGTTTTAATAATCTGCGAAACCTCGAAAATAAATATCCTAAAGTGGTATTTACACGTGTAAAAACACCCTTTTGACACGGAACAGACGGTGAGTGACGTCATTCTTCGTGCTTTCTCTCTTACTTTTCTTTCTATGAGTAATAAGCGATGTGAGTACGCGACCAAAAATGTTAATATTATTTTTAAACGGAGATTTTTTTTTGGTTGTGGTTTTTTTTTTATATTTTTTTGCGGGCAGAAAAGTTGTAGTCCAAATATGGGGAGAGGGAAATATTTCCGGATCTTTTTTCACGGGATTCCTAAGCTTATTTGAAATTAATTTATAGGGGAGGGGAGGGAGTATGAACGTGATTCTCATTTTTAAACTTGAGAAGAGGGAGAAAAACTTAAAGATCCTAAACAGATCTCTGTCTAAAACAAATAAACCTAAGCCAAAAGATTTAAACAATTTTTCAAAACCATTTTTGTTACTTTTATTTATTTTATTTGTTGAGATAGTACATGTATTGTACGTGCCAAAATATGAAACTGAGAATATCAAGGTTGTATACATTTTAAAATATTGGATATTTTTTTTCCTCGCTCAATTCTTTTTTTTTTTTTTTGATAATTTTAGAAGCAAAATTTGTAATTATTTTCGGAGTTGTGCCGATTTTCGGGCACCGTGTCTATATTTAACCGCGCGCATGTTTTAACGCCACTGACGGTATGACGGCGTCTTTTAAAGAATAAAAAAAAATAAATTTTACGAGAAAAAAGTGACGTTTCGTACGTGCCAACGCTTATTAGAATGTTGGAAGACAAAAAAAAAGCGTTGAAAAATGTCGGGAGGAGACTCGGAGAAAAAGTTTGGAATGCTTAAACCGGATAGCCGAGTCGGGGAGGGGAGGGAGAGTTCGGGGGTCCGGACAGGGAGATGAAAGGGGGCGAGGAGATACCTGCTGCTGCTGCTGCATGCAAACTGATTGGAGGTAGTCGGTGCTTGGTACATTAACATCCCATTCTTTCTTTTTTTTCCGATGATTTTAACAGAAGAAAAAGGAAGAAAAACATTAAACTTCTTCCACTACCCACATGTTTTTCTGGGCCCTTAACATTGACCTAACAACACACTACAATAATGTTTTCCGGATTCAAAATAATAATAAAAAAAGAAACTCATTTTTTTTCTTACTTTCTCATCACTATTTTTTTATTACTCGCGTTAATAATGACTCGCTAACAATATATAATGAAACACACTAATTATTTTTTTATTGTTTGTTTTTTTTAGAGGTAAATTTGCCACTGTGCGTCGGTGTCGTCACAAAGAGTCCAACATTGACTATGCGGCCAAATTCATTCGCAAACGTCGAAGGGCTATGGACGTTCGGCACGAGATCATGCACGAAATCGCCGTTCTGGAACTCTGCAGGTCATGCGACTACATCGTACATTTACACGAGGTGTACGAAACCAGCACCGAAATGGTCCTCGTTCTCGAATTGTAAGTACAATACAACAAAAAAAAAATTAATTTACTGGAACAACACGCTGTGTGTGTGTGTCATTCGTGTACAGTAAATCCGGCTTTCAAATTATTCTTTATTTTTACTAATGAGTTTGAAATGATGAGGTGGGCGTGGTTTGACTTAGCGTTATCGTTATGTCAACGCGTGAATGCGAAAAGGTGGGATACGTCACTTAAATGAACTAAACGGGGTCAAGTAGGGATGGTGGGAGTGTGGAGAAATCTCGATAGGTGCTGATGCTGCAGGATGAAAAGAAAATGGAAGGGTGGGTTGTTGTGGGTTGCGTGTTTAATAATAATACTAGCGAGGAGGCCTAGAATTAAATTTATGAACAACTTTTAACAAAAAAAAAATAGTTACGTCGTTTTATTATTTATTTTTTTGCGGTATTTAATATTAAAAAGTTAAATAAATGAATGAGTTAACGCGCGCTGTTTATTTTATTTCCTGCTTTAAATTTTTAACTTGAGATTTTTCAATTCTCACCTTTTAATTTTTGCAGCCTGACATGTTTATTTGACCCACTTCGTTTTCCATATAGATCGCGCGCGCGTTCTGACCTACATGCTTTCTTTTTTTTATTATTTTTATTATTATATTTTTAAAAGGTTATTTTGTTTTTTAACGCCTGCTATTTACGATTTTAAAAACGCCGAACCACAAACTTTCGCTTTTTTTTGACCGACAATTCCGTTTGGGAGAATTATTATTTTTTTTTTATTCATGAGTTAATTGTCAAAATCTAGTTCGGTCCGCTGGACAAAGAGTTAAAACTAGGTTTTAAAAACGAGAATCTAGTCTCGTTGAATTTCCATAGGCGCACAATTAAATTTGGTTTCGTTTGGTGGCACTGTTAAAATGTAGCCATTTTGTTGTTTAAAACACTTATAAGATCGGAATTTTAGGGACATTAAGCTTACATAATTTATTTTTTATTATTACAGTATTTTTATCTGTTTTCCTGTTTCTTCTTGTTTTTAGTGGTAATTTGTTGTCTAATAATGCGTTTCCTGGCTATTTTGTAGGGCATCTGGTGGTGAAGTTCAAAGGCTGATCGATGAGGACGAAGTGCTGGAAGAGAAAGACGTTGTAAGATTTATGAGACAGATTCTGGAAGGACTGTCGTACATGCACGACAGGAATATAGCTCATTTGGATATCAAGGTAAATAATAATAATACAAAGAGTTTGCAGCGAGCATGCTTACCACCGCCGCAGCCACCCATCCGCACTTGGAGTGGGAGATAAAAAGAAGTCGACGAAGGGTTAAGTTGAGATTGCGCGAATAAGTGAAAGCGATGGAGGTTAGTGACCTGGGATTTTTGCTAATCATAAAAAAAAAAGGTCTTCTCCTCTCTCCCTATTACACTGCTATCTCACCCCCCGAACCAGCCCCCCTTTCTCACAATCACCATCTGCTCTCCTCGACGTTTTCACCGCTCCTGGTGACGACTTCGGTGCCGCCGATGCTCGTCGAAATCCGAGGGGACTAGAATTATACAGATACAGATATAATAAACAAAGCCGTGGGATTTTTTTTTATCTAGCTCCTAGTTCATTTACATCATATTATACATTACAGTATGTACATACGGAAAAACTAAATGGCATTTCTGTATTTTCATAAATTGAAAAGTCACAGCTCTTATTTTGATTAGTTTTGATGGATCCACAATTAACAATATTACTAGTTTCGAAGGAGTTTTATTAGGAATAATATTTAAGGTCGAGAAGGGGTGGATAAGATCAGATTTTTGTTATAAATTAGAAGCAAATTTTTATCTTTAATTTGTGTTTAAAAATGAACTGCAGTACTTGGTAGTATCCGAAATTTTTCTTTTTATTCTAATTTATACTGTTTTAAAAGATGATTTGTGTGGTACATGTATTTTTCTTTATATATTCTATACAGCACTTTTTATTTTATTTCATTTTTTTTTGGCTTGGCAATAAAGGAGGGAGGGAGGGAGGATTGAACTTATAATATTTTTTGCAAAAATTATTTGCACCAATTGTTAAGACTCATCTTTTTTGACACACCCTTCGTTTCACTTCACTCCACGCAACTCTTCAATTTTTCTCCCCATCCAACTTACATTTTAATTATGATTTGTCGACAAGGCGCATTCTCTCTCTGGGTTAGTATTTCTTCGTTTTCGATTGATGACGAGCCATAATTTCATTGTTAAGTTATGCAGAACTTTGAAAGCGTTTTTGCGGTTTATAACCTTTTGACTCGCCCAATTTTTTTTTTCTTCTTTTCCAATACAGTAATAGAAAATTATTACATTTTTTCCCCCCTTTTAAATATTTACCGAGCAGGCAAGGAGCACGCTTGATTTAAAGTGTATTGTAAAATCAGTGTTAATATACTGTAGGTGGTTTTTCTTTTTAAAAAAAGAAATTTGATGAGAAAGGTGCTGAAATTTTTGAGAAGTGTTAGTAATAAATATCCCACCAACTCCGGTTAGTAGGTAAAATAATTCCCTGATTGAGTCCACAAAGTGGAAAAACGAGTTTTTATTTTTATTTATTTATTATTATAATTTATCATTAAAGTGTTTACGAGAGATTTAGTCGACATTGAAATTTTTATAATTAATTTTTTTAGAATAAAAAAAAAAAACCGTATTTGACGTGTAGTAGATTTTCCACAACTACAGTGTATTTAATTTCAATGTCGTTTTGACAACATGTTGACAGTTGATGGAATTTTTTTTGGGAATATGATTCATAATATACTGTACATGTATTTATATATATGGAGAAGAAAAAGTTCAAAAATGATGTTAGGAACTGAAATTGAGGTTGAAAGTACTAGCGTTGACACGATCAAAGTAAATAAACATTTATTATTATTTTATTTTGGAAATTACGAAATCAGTTTTCATTATTGTTCAGGGTAGTAGTGGCACTGGTAGTAGTAGATGGCGCTTGGGAATGTAGCTCGCACTGCACGTGCTGAACGAGCAATCGGGTCTGTTGCCACATTTGGAACTCCCTTACAGAATGCGATGTTTGCAAATCGAGAGCTGAAAGTTAGTAAGGCGTTGGAGCCAGAAGTATTACTCGGGAACCAATTCGTCATGTTCCCGCGTGGTTAGTAAGGCGGAGGAGATTCGCTGTAATCGAAATAGTTTTGTGACAAAGCGTAAATCATTTATGTGGAACTTTGGGAGGGAGAACCTTTTTTTTCTTCTTCTTCTGTCTTTCTTTTATTTGAGTACTTTGAATTTATTTTATCCCTTAATAATTCTGCTCGTTTCACGTTCTACTTGGTTTACTGCATTCTTTATTTTTTCTTTCTCTCTCGTTTTTCTCAACCGTGTCAAACGACGAACAAATGCGCAACTCAGCGACAAAATGTTTTTTCGACGCGCGCTTATTTGTCAGAAGAAAGAAGTAATTTAGCAAATAAGGACTTAATAATAGTAAATCTTTTTTTGCTTTTTTCGGGAGAAACAAATTTCTAATACCTATGTTAAATTGAAAGTTTATTTCTAAATAATTTACGTTAATGAATATATCAGTGACAGGATCTGAATACAAATCTCAAATCTTAAGATTACGAATGTTAACGAGACCGGAAATATATATATTTTTTTTTTTTAAAAGAAATCTATTTGTATGTAAATAACCTTTTTATACAAATGAGCACTTTTTGATTCATTTCTTCCCTCGTGATGCTTTGACCGTCTTTTTTTTTTTTTTTTTTCTTGGTACATTGCAAACAAGAGCTTTGATTGGTCATTAAAATGTTTGTTCGTGATCATCTAGGAAGAACGGATGAAAGTGAAACAAAATTAAGCAGACTTGTTTCACCAAGTTTTTGACCTCTATTTTTTTTGTTTTTGTATTTTATTCGTTTTTTACTTTCATTCGAAATTCCTCCTCCTCCGTTTTTTTTTTCTTTTCCTTAATATTTTTTCTTCTTTGCTTTTCACTACCAACAGCGCACACCTTTTTTTAGAAGAAGCATATTTTGGTTAAGTTGGTGTGGGTGGAATAAGGGTAGGAGTGGGGGGGGGAGGAGCACAACACGAAACAGCTCAACATAGAAAAAATAATATATAAAAAAAGAGATATGCATATACTTTTTTTTTTTAAAAGGCAAAAAGCATTTTCGGAATGAAGTTTTTTTATTTTCGTTTTTTGTTTTGTTAAGTTTTCAACATTTTTGATTACATCATCGTTACGTGGCGACTTTCGGCCCCTATATACACCTGTCAAAATACTTTTTTTTTTTATTATTAACTTTTTTTTTTTTAAATGAGTATATTACGTGTTGGGATGGAGATATTTTATTACGAGTTGAGATAAAAATTTGTACAGAAAAAGTTTTGAGTGAAATATTTTCGTCTCTTTTAATTTTGTTTTTTTCTCTCTTTCTATCTCTTCCTTAATATTATTCTGGAAGTACCGCTTGTGCTTATCTACACACTTAGAAAAATTTGTTGTTGTTTTTCTTAATAATTTTATAAATAGAAAATTATAAAACATTGTTGTAGCTTTTAATAAATTAAATTTGCGGCAACAATGATAAGAAAATGTTTTTTTTTTTTTTTTGTTAAATTGTTTTTATTTAAAATTAGTTTCTTTGAAGAATGCACTTACCAATTTTTTAACAAAAATGGAATATTTTGCAATGGTTGAATGGTTTCCTTTCAAATTTTAGCTCGCATGATAAATAAATAAAAGCGGTAATTATTTAAAATCGTTTAGACACATTTTTTTTTTTTTTGAATTTCAATATTTTAAAATAACATCGTATTCCACAAAAAAAAGTGTTTATTTACCCAATGTTTTTTTTTTTTTTATTATTATTTTCCAAGAGTTTGTGTGTTCTCGTTGAAGTTGATGTGAGTTTTGACCTGGAAATTGATAGCGAATGAGTGAAATCGAGAGGGAATGAATAATTGAGTGCATTGTACACAACATGTTTTCTATTCCTGTGATTCCGTGCTCTTTGATGTACGAAACACGTGTTCTGTTCTGTGTCATACGTTTGATTTTCGCCAAAACTATACTTTTTTTTAAAAAAAAAACATAAAAGCTTTACGTTTCAATTGAAGACTACATGTTCTTGATTTCACGTTATTGCCAGAAATTTCTAACATTTATTATTCATTTAAATGTCCACATTATTATTAAAATGATGTTAAATTTTTGAAGTTTTTTTTTTTTTATACTGTACAGTAGTAGAAAGCAGTTAGTGAATTTTAGTTTTTCGGTGGTGATATCTTCTTACCATGTTCTCCCTCCCCCCTCTCTTCCATCTTATTCCTAACTAATCTATACACGTGTTTTTTTAACCACCACTGTTCACCTACCCCTCTTCTTCCACCCCTTTTAACATTCCTGTTTCTAAATGTAGAATTTGCTACTCTAAATATTTACCAGGTCTCCGTGCTAGACTGGGATATAGGAGGGCGGGGGGTGAGGAACAGTGATAGGGAGCAGCCGGTACAATCACCACACACACACTCGCACACAACAATATTATTTAAACTCAATCTCTTGTCTTTTTTTTTTTTCTTCTTATTATTTAAAAAAAAATTTTAGCCGATGTTCTGGACTTTGAAAATAAACACTGGATTCGGCATTTACCGTCTGTCGTTCATCAGTTATTTTTAACACAATGCTCGTATTATTTTCTCTCTCGTATCGCTGGTTCGTTCACTGCCACGATTTCCACTTACAAATTATTGTCAAATTGTAATTGGACGATTAATTCTGTATATTGTACGACTGCCAGAAACTTACTAACCGACGTTAAATTAATGAGGCGGGCACGAGTGATCCAGATTTTTATTTTCGGATTTCCAAGTTGGGGGTTTTTTTTTAAAGGACCTATTATTATAAGAGGGGATTAAATTGAAGTTTATTTCTCAAGGTTAAATTAAACAAAAAGTCATTTTAAAACTTTTTATGTTTAAAAAAAAAAAAAGTTAAGTAAATTTAAGAGAATTTTTTTTAGGATTTTCTATCATTTTATTGATGAAAGCGCTTTTTTGAATAAATTATTGTTTTTAATATTAGTTCAGTAATAAGTTTTACAAATTTGATTCTTAATTTTGAGCGTAGAAATAGCTTTATGTGCTTTTTGTTTTATGTGTTTTTCCATTATTATCTGAAACTTGAAAGTAAAGTACCAGTAATTAAAAAGTTTAATCCAGTAATTCGTAGACAACTAAAAATGCTTCTACATCTTTTTTTTAAAATTGATTTTAATTTGACCTATTATGATTAGCATACTAGACATTTAAAAAATTGGGAAGAAAAAATAAAATGAAGTGGTTATTTTAAAAGGAACAGCTTTTTTTTGTTGTTGTTATTGTAAACACGATGTTGCGACTCGTGGAAATTGTAGTTTGATAACGCTATGATTCGATGACTCCTTCATTGAAATGATTATTGGTCAAACTACTCTAAATTTAGATGGAAATGTAGAATGCAAATTACTACGTAGAACAACATTTTCAAGATTAGGTTCGCCGTATTTTTATATTTGACTATAATAGTCGTTTGAAATTTGTAATGGTTAGTCGAGTCTTAAAAATGGAAAGAATTTTACCACTTTATGCTAAGCTGCATAGCTTTATCGGGGTAAAATGTTGTTGTGGCGCGTGGAAATCCAGGAAGTGGTTAGAAAGAATAATCGAGTTCGAATTAATATTAGTAAATTGATTTTTATTTTCGAGTCGGAGGATCAAGTTGAGTGTGGGGGTCAATCTGCCAAATAACAATCATTCCTTCACATTTTATCATCACATTTAATTAACTTTCTCTTTTGTTTTCTATTTCCCTATTTTTTTTTCTGTTCTTTCTGTACTGTATCTGGTAATTTATGATCGTCGCGTGTTTTCGTGTCTGCGTTCAAGATTTTGTCGTCCTTTTAAAAACCTAGAGGATCTAAAGATGTGTGGTGGGTTGAGGGAGAGAGAGAGGGGGGGAGTGATTTAAGAAGCGTGTTGGAGCCACAAATTTCAATATGCTCATAAGTCGTCGTTTATTATTTGAAATTTCCTGTCTACTGGCGCCAACGTTGCTTTTTTTTTACGTAATTTTTTTTTTATCCTTCACTTTTATTTTTCGACTTTTCGTTTCTATAATTTATTTTCCCTCACGAAACGTGATGAGCTTCCGGTACCGACTTGTTACTCGGAAGTGTCTAATGCTGTAACCATATGGCGCTTGCTGCTGGCGTCAAGAATATGGCCAACAAGAAACTGTTGATGGTTAGTTAAGTTAGTCAGGGTCACGTGGTGCGGTGCGGGGTACCGCATCTTAAGACTTGTGTCCCTGCTGCTGCTGCTGCTACTTGCTAGGAAAAGAGTTAAGGGGATTTTCCAAGGCTTTTTTTTTCTTTTCTTTGGGTCATTGATCCTTTCATCATTTTTGCTTTCATATTCGAGACCTATTGCACGAGCCAATGTAAAAATTTTAACTCGGAGAAGAATGATAACTACCGAGCCACAATTCATTTCGAAAGCGGCTTAACTACTCCTAAAAATACCTTTAACGCGACGTTGTTAAATAATTTTTTTTTTGTAGACATAGCTATTTACTTTATATAAAAAGAAAAAGTAGAACTGTTGAACTATTATAATCAAAAGTACAGTCGGAAATACTTTTATATGATTTTTATTAAAAGGAACTCGGCAACTGGAACCGTGAAAATAGTTTGGTTAATTTTTTCATTAAATACATGCAATAGTAAAAAAAAAAAATATTAATGCGGTAATACAAGCTGCAGTTAGTTGTTTTGTGTGTTTTGTTTCTTATTATTTTGTAAATTTTCAATTGGCTTTATCTCAAAAGTGGTTGTTTTATTTATAATGTATGTAATTAAAAATTTAACACATCGATCATTTTAGTAATTCAAAAGTTTGTTTACTTTTATTGTAGATAAAAGTTTCGGGGTTTACGTTCTTAATTCGAAAAATCACACTCT
>JAQGAZ010000218.1:0-82774 GCA_034692225.1 Polydesmus complanatus | reverse complement strand
AGCAATTTGATTACAATTTCTGAGAGAATGTTTTCTGTAAAATTAGGTTGTTTAAGCTGAATAAAAATCTTATCTTATCTTATCTTATCTTATATTTATCAAAACTAAGAGGTTTCTTATTTTTTTTTTGGTCATAACTACCGTGACGTGCATACGTTGCTAGAGAGTATCGGAAACACGATACTCTTCGAAAGCTCTTCACATTTTTATAAGATGCAAAATCTTATTATCTATATCTAGGGATCACATTGTTCCCCCATTAGAGTTGTTAAGGAAGTATTTTTTAAGTAATAAATTTCAAAGCAGATGTGGAAAGAATTGTCATACCGGTACGTTAGAAACCGTTCTCTATTCCATTACTTGAAATCGATGAATTTCAAAGTGAAAATTGTAGAGCACAGTCGAATAAATGTTGATTACTGTATTTTTTCGACCCGAGTTAATTATTAACGTAATTATAAATGCACGTAAAAAATAAACACTCGCACATTCCCAACGTTGCGCGAGAGCTTGTGACGTGTGATTTTTATGAAATTTAGATACAGTAATAGCAAATACCGGTACCGGTAGTGAAAAACTGCTGCTGTAGCCTACTTGAAATACTATCAAATGACGTCGATTTAGAAATTATTTATGAGAAAAACTCCAGTTACAGATGATAAAATTTCGGTGCAAATTCTCTTCTGCGTCGCTCATTTAATTAATATAGGCTACATGTAAATAAACCCGAAAAATTAATTTAAATGAAAAATAAACGTAACGAATGCCGCAGAAATAGAGAAGCTTCACTTCCGGAAGATTAATAAAATGTAATTTTCACTTGTACCGTAGGTTAGGCTACTGAACATCTATTTTGGTTGTGGGAATTCAACACATGCGCTATGGAAAGCAAAATAAAAGCCGCTTTAGAAGCATCGTATCGATGGCAAATCTCTTCTACGGGTAAATCTATGAAATATTTTGCCTACGTAAATCAAAAACGAAAAAAAAAAAACAACATAAAATCCCCTTTCGGTAAATAAATAAAAGCGCTGCATAATATTACGCTGACGTTTAACTCGGTAAATATCGACTTTATCATTTTTCCGAGAACGAGCTCTCTTGCTTGGCTCCATTTTGGTGTGATATGCAAAGAAATATATATATATAAATAAATAAAGTAAAAAAAAAAACAGCGTAGAAATTCAAAATTAAGCTACATGAAGTTTAATAATTTAGACTTTATAATTTACCAATTTAAATAATTTAAAAACGCTATTGACAATTTTATCATCTCTAACAATTTAATATCACCTATAAAGCCAAAAAACCTCATATAAGCACTAAATAATAAAGAATAATCTTCATAGCAAAACGAAGTCAACAACAAACAGTTTTTTTTTCGTTTTCATTAAAAAGAAAATATGAATAATCTAATGAGAATTTGATTAAAATGCAAAAAATAAGTCGAATTTAATTTGACAATTCTCTGCCACCACTCTGGCCTCCTGCGAACCATTGGTGGGTTCTGTTTTTTTTTTTTTTAATAATCAGACTTAATATTTTTTAATTAAAATAAATTGATCAAGTTGTTTTTGTGTGATCAGGCCAGAAATTTAATTTGCCGATCTATAATAATTATTTGAAAAAACGTGCATAAATAACTCATTTTTCTCTTCAAGAGATAATACTAGCGTATTAAACCAGCTCGCATTTTGGAAGTAAACACGTGTTCGCATACAAATATATTCCGATATTAAATTAATTGGAAAGTTTACGCATGGACTGATATTAGCTAGCAAGCGCGCACACACACACACTACACAGATCCATCTCTAGAGATAAGCCTAACGGCTATTTTTCAGCTTGTTTTCTCGCTAATTAAATAAGAAGAAAGTGGTAGCAGGTATTAGGATAGAAATCTGTCCCCGGTTATCTTCATTTTCGCCTCGCATTTGACTTTTGGGAAAAATATTTTTTCCCATTTAAAAGATTGATAAAGGTAAAGCTTTTTCGTCACCAGAGGGCGTTGGTACGAGATAAAACTTCAAAGTGTGCCATTTGGATTACGTCCAATTAAAATATCGGGCATTTATTATTTTTTTTCTTGTTTTTTTTTTAGAAAATACCTTATCTAATCTCAGCCGCAATTTCAATTTCAGTCGCTAGGTAAGCGCTGCTCACTTTAACACTCATTGAAATGAAGAAGCGCAAATCTCACTTCCAACTCTAATAATAATAAAAGTAAAAAAAATTAAAAGTCATACCGGTACTCAAAAAAAAAAAAAATTGTGATTTGCAAAGTGAAAGGCAAAATAAATTCCTAAATTTCTCATAAAAATGTCAAATAGAAAGTGGACAAGAATTAGCCTTTAGCGTAACCGCAAAATCGAGTGAAGAAATGAAAAAAAAAACCGGATCCATTATCAAAAATAGCTGAACTAAAGATTCAGAAAATGCTATTTTTTTTATCGTTTCGTCCTCGAAGATTAATTGCATCATCTAAATTAAAAAGCAAACCAAAAAAAAAAAAAAAAAAACACGAAGCAAATTTATTAGCAGTGAAGCGTTAAATAAAAATAAATTAAATTCGTCATCCAATTTACACTAAACGCGGCTCAATTATTAAATTTGCAATTACTTTTTTAAAATTACAATTTTTTTAAAAAATAAAAAACAACAACGGGTATTCTTAATCTACTGTTTCAATAAAATAAAATAAAAAATTCGGGATACTTTTATTTAAGTTATATAAAAATAAAATAAAAAAAATACCGGTAGCTTCTCATCTAATTTTATTTTCCCTCCGCGCAAACGTTTTACAGTAATTCTATTTTTTTAAAAAAAGGCTTCAAAATTAACGCGAAAATTTGGTGTGAATAAAAAAAATCAATTTTCATTTAAGTAAACAAAAAAAAAATGTTTTCATTCATTTTTTATTTGTTTCTATTTTTAATTAAAAGTTGCATTGCGCGTGGTATATAAACAGCGTGGCAATTAATAAGCGCGTCGAATTGGTAAATAATAATTGTCGCGCCGGAATTTTCTACTTCTCGTTCGGCGAAGAAAAGAAAAACAATTTGGCGATAACTTTCACCCGCTCCGAAGACAAGAAGCGAGTCCGAGTGATAATAAATAAATAAATAAAACCTCTCTTTCTCTCGCTATATATCTATATAATATATATAAAAGCCAGCGACAAAACCATAAAAATTATAATGACCGAGCTTAATCTAAACCCCATTCCACTGCCACCACCACCCTCAACTGACCCATCGACCGAGAACACGAGGGGGCATCGAAAAGTACGTGCAATGTAGAATGGATGAGTAGACGAAGAAACAAACAAAAAAAAGTTTTGGCTTTTATTTATTTATTTATATATGAACTCTCTTCTATCTATAAAAAAATAAATATAACAGTTTGAAAAACAAACAAAAAGCCAGACCGTAAAAAGGCAATCTCGGACCAAATAACAACAATAAAAAATAATAAGATTATTAAAGGTTCGTCTCGAAACGAACAAAAAAAAAATATATATATATAATAAATAATTTGTATCTCACTCATTCAAACTCGTTTCAACTTCAAATATTAAAAAAATGAGTTTGGTTGTTGTTTTTTTTATGACAGAAGAGAAAATTATAATTAATGTTATCACGAATTTTTTCTTGTTCTTCTTTGGAGAAAGAAATAATAAAAAAAAAAAAAAGCAATTGAAATGTGGAGTTGCACGCAATATTTTTGCTGCCCGGTGATGTGACAAGTGTATGACGGTAATAATAGAACCACCTGAACCACCCACAAGCCAATTGGGGCTTGGATACACCTGCCATCCATCCAAATTCACCAAAATTATTTATACACAACCCTCCCGGTCAAGACGGTGAAAAAAATGACACATTTAATATTAGAATACAAATCGAGAATTTTATCTCGTTACAAACTCAAAAAGTCCATTCAACTTCAATTTACAATTAAGAAATTGTTTACTTCTCCTTCTTCATACCGTAGTATCAAAAGTGAATCTCGTCAAGAGAGAAACTAGTTGAGATAAAGGGGGAGGGACGGGAGGGGGTGAAAGAAAAGAGGAATGTAATCGGCCAATGTAAAGACGAAATATCAAAAGTAATTCTTTAACCGCACACTAAATTCCAATTTAAAATGCGATTTTTTTTTTTTGGTCCAATATACTTTTACGAGATCGAAGGAATAAAATTTTCATTAGAAATTCAATTATTATCCGATTATTATTTTTTATGGATACATGTACTTCATACAAAGTGTCAACTTAAAATTAAATAAATATTATTATTATTCACAACTTATTTTTGAAAATAAAAATTCACGAACCAAAACTTCAAGGTAAAAAAAAAATTATACAATGGTTGGATTCACGTACTGTATTTTAGGCAAATTGAATAGCTGTCAAAAAAAAAAAAAACTTAAATCAAAAGTCCATTTGATGTTAATACTGTATTTGCCTTTTACTCGATTCTACGGTAGTTGGCATCCATCTGAGATTTCGATAGCGTTTTCAATTTTCGCTCACATTTTTAAAAAAGCTAGAATTAACTACCAGTTAAAAGTAGATTAGCTGGATTGCAAATAAATAATCATGTAACGCTAAACTGAAAAGGTTAGTGACAACCATTTCTACGATCAGCGCTCACGATTCACGAGATCATCGGGTGTCAAATCAATTTACTTTTGACTCTCGAGTGTTGAATCAGTTATTTTTAATATCAATATTACAGCAAAAACATTATAATTATTGTAAAATTTGATAATATTTTTGCATTTTGTTTGCTGGGGTAAAAAAGGTAAATTGATGTGACGTGCGATGACTGGGTCAGCGCTGATCGACGAAATTGTTTTCATTTTAGCTCTACATAATTATTATTTATTCGTAATCCCGTTAATCTACTCGCCATTTTCGATTAAATAATATTTTAATCCCTGTTAAATCTCGCTCTTTAAAAGATTTGAGCAAAATTTAATCTACATGTATGCTACTCGTTTACTAGATCCAAAATAGTTGACAACTCGATTGGAGAAAAAAGTAAATACTGTATTGAAATCGAATGGAATTTAGATTTCTGTTTTTTAAAACTGCGCCTCAACTTTCTCAATTTGCCTTGTTTAAATGGACTCCGAATAGAATATGAACCCAGCAGTATTACTAAATCCCAACCGGAAAAGTAGTTTATTTAGATTTAAATGTTAGCTCCAGCCTCTAGCTAAATCTAAAAATTCAATTACATGTACAGTACCGTCTTTTGTTAAGGAAATATTATTCTATTCTGAATGCGAAATGCCTGTTAATCGATAATACTAATTAATAAAAACACGGTAGCGCACCACCGACAAAAATTAGAAGAACTACGTGCGCATTAATTTTAAATTGTGTCACTACCAAGATTTAAAACCGCAAAATTAAAAAAAAAAAAAAAAAAGATAATTATGAGTACCGGTATAAACATCAAAGTCCCATCAAAAAATTACAAACTTATATTTTTATATGTGGAATTATACCAACAAAAAAAAGTTTAATTAAACAAATAATACATTTTATAGTATCATAAAATAAAAAAAAATTAAATAATTTAAATTTTTCCTTAAGAACAATAATGCTGAAAGCATAACGTGTCACGCTGTGGCACAACGCAAACCACTTTCACTGCTTGAAAATGCTAATTTCCTCTTTTTAATTAACGAAATAAACGCGTTAAACTATCCCCAAAGGACTATTCATTTCTAATTTTTTATCGCCCTTCTCTTATTCCCCAAACAAATAATAATAATAAAAAAAATTCCCTGCATGACACTTCCATAAAACAGAAAAATAAAAACGTGTCAACCGGAATGCATTTTTCACGTTTATGTTTTCTCCTTCCACCTTGCTCTACCCCTCCTATCTTATCCCATTTTATAACCATTATAAAACTTCATCAAATCTATACAGCAATAAATATAATAATAAAAAAAAGTTTTTATACCTTTCCATCCATAATTCTTTTTTTTTTTTTAATAATATAACTTTTGCTAATTAACAATTAAATCATTCTCACTCAAATCCTACGTTTTCACTCTCTTCAAACTTCTCTCTCTCACTCCCTCAAACAACATCATCTCATCACGTGTTCATTTTCGAAATCTAGCTTCTCGAAAAATACATATCGATTGATCGGAGAATTTATATCCTCATTTCAATTTTATTAAGTTATTTTCCATCCGAATGACTGACCTCTTCGCCTCGGAAAACAATAAAAGTGGAGCGTACCGAGGAGGGGCTGCTCTTCAAGAGGTCTTTTTCTCAAAACCTTTTTTTCTCCCCTCACTCCTTCGCCCACCCATCATAAAAGTAAAAACACTCGAAACCGGACATAATAAAGATATTTACCTGTCGTTTGAGAAATCGATGAAGAACGAGGACAGTTAATTAGACCCCGCAGCTAGCCCCCTCACTGATGCCCCCCTCCAAACACTCCTCTTTAAAATACCACCTCCTACACTCTGGACGCTGGCTCCAAGTCATAAACCTTTCGAGGGAGAGAGAGAAAACGCATTCCGTGTTTATAGACTTATACCTGAAGATAAACACGGGACTTGTCTCACAATTATTGGGCGTTTTACAAAAAGTTGACGAGTAGGAGGACCCTTTCCATCCCTCATAAAATAACACTCTCCAGTCAAAATAATTTCAACCAAAGAGCGTCGAAAACTTTTTTTTTTTTTTTTTTAGGTTAAGACCCTTTTTGTGTCACCTTATGGGGATTTATTACACTTTTAGCTAAAGTAACGCATTAAAGGCTTTTCCCCCTCCCCCTTCAGTTTCAGGTTTAACAAACATTCACGTATACATGAAATATTTATTTTAAATTTAAAATAATACCGTAATAATAATAAATAGAGTAAATAAATCACAATTCAAAATGCAACGTTTTGGCAAATTAAGGCTTGCTAAAGGAATTAACGGCCGAGTATCGCTTTCGACTGAGAACCAAGAGCTCTTACAGGTTATCTCGTCATACGCGGGAGAGAATTTCCTAGAAAATACCGCGTATGGATAAAATTCGTTAGCTAACCGTGAAAATTTAGCGCAAAAAGTCATTATTTTCTACTGCTTAAATCCCTTCTGTAATTTGATTTGTACATGTACATCGCAATGGCCAGGAATGTTCAATGAGACCGAGAGATTAACCTGCAATTTTCTTTACTGCAACTGTACTTAAGATTTTGAAGTTTAACTTCGATTTATAAATAATGGATCTACCGTAAATGACCGCAAAATCTCTTTTTAAAACTATTTCCTTGTACAATAATTATCTTGGGTTATAACGCTGACCTTTTTGGTTGAAACAAAGACGTTGAACGGTGGCGACGAGTGCTGCACGTTTGATTGGAGTTAAAAGGTTCTGTTTCCAGTGGCGAATATGAAATTCTCCCCCCATAAATCTTCGCTTAAATCCTCTAATCCTCTTCCATTTAATACGAGGCTAAATTTAAAAGTTAACCTCCACCTAAATCTTAGCTTAACCCTAAGAAGCTGAAACGAGATGAAAGGTCCTTTCGAAAAGAGCAGATTAAATACACCTCCCATCCATTTCCGTTCGAGCTTTTTTTCTAAATCTCCCTCGCATAATAATATTTTCTGGCCTCATCACCGCCCAATACCTCCATCCGCCCGCTATCTTTTAAACATTTTTTTCAACTTTCAAAATAACAAAAGGATTACTTTTCATGCCTTTTCATTTGCCACTAACTCTAATGGCCGCTCACCTTTTGTCTTCAAATTTGCCCTTTCTTTTTTTAATATTCCCTCTTTTTTTCTCTCTCTCTTCTTTCATTTTTGAAATAGATGAGCGGAAGAGAGTTTCGAGGTAGGGCGAGTAGTGCAGTAGTAGCATCGTAGAAGTACATGTACGGTGTTAGCCTTGTTCTTTTGAGTAATCAGCCAACCGAATTGCATCTGCTCAACATCTGCTCAACACATTAACTGACAACATGCAAAAGATGTTTCGCGTTGACAGCTCAACACGCGCTTTTACACTTTGATAAATTCCACTTTTTTCTTCACTTTTGCCACTCTTCTCCCTCACTCCCCCCACCGCCATTCAACATCATGAACGATGGCCATTTCGTCCAAGCATAGTAGAATATCTCAGTATGCGCAGACTGGTTAAGATAAAACACCGTGTCATTCGCATTTTAAAATAATTTTAAACCAATTACATGTACAGCCATAATTATAAGGCACGTTACCAGAACATGATGTCGAGTGCGCGATGATCACAAATACTGACTACTGCATCATGTATATACTGTACTGTAATTTGTTTTTCGTATTTATTATTGCTATGACCAAACACATTTAAAAAAACCGAATAACTAGAAAATTGTATTTCGAAGAAGACAACTTAAAACAAGTTCGTAGTACTAAAATATTGAACTATTTTGATTTCTAACGTTACTGATTTATTAAAATCAATGAATTAAAGTAAAGAGTAAGATCATTAAATTAACTTTTAATATACCGGTACCTTCATAAATTATTAGTTCCCAAGTCTATATGTGACGGTCTTAGCGTATCAGAATTTGAAACCTTGTATTAATAGAGCTGATAAACATACCGTAATTAATTGACCCACTGAAAGATAGTCATGATAACTACGCAAACCCGAAAGATTTTCCAATTCCGAAAGATCCAAACAATTTATTTTAATTATTTCAGGATCTATTCAGTAAAACTTCAGCGAAAAATCATTTTCTGAAATGTTTTGTTTTTTTTCTTCTGCTCTAATTTATTTACTAAATCATTTGATTTTTTTTCCAGGTTGTGCTGACACTTTGGGTGTTAACATGGTCTAATAACGATTCCATCGTTTCCGCGACGGCTTCTAACCGCACTTCCGCTTCGATTGGGATTCCAAAGTGGACGGCAATCGTGGCCTCGACATCGGTGTCAGGTGCCGCCACCTATACCAATCGTTCCACCAGCAGCAGTAGCACCACCGCAGCTACTAATAAGCTTTCGTCGAAAGCGACGGTATCAGTCAGCGATCATTCCTCGTTTCGGGAGCGAACTGACAGTAGCGCCAAAGTCGTCGACACGACTCAACAACATCAGCAGCCGTCAAGGCAGCAATCTATTTCTAGTCTGGATTTACACCCCAACTCCAACACGGCGGCTTCCGGAGACTTCTCCCTCCCTCTCCTCGACTCCAATTGTCTGAGTCAAATGGAATGCGACGTTTTGGATGAGTTCGAACCGCCTCCAGATCTCGTGCCTTTCCTACCTCCGCCACCACTTCCGGCGTCGCTCTTCAAATCTTTATCTTTGGCTTATCCTTCCGATCAAGTGTCCACCGACGATGCCGATGTGGTGGGAGGAGGGGGAAGTGGAGGGCACTCCAACGCCTTCCTCGTGGCGCACAGGGACATATGCAATCTGTGCGGTTGGGCAAACAGGCAAAACGACACGGAAACGGTCACCATTCCAGCCTTAGGTCAGTTCTATTTTATTATTTAGCGCTATTATCCACTATACTATTCAACTGATTACAAATAACACAAATTTAACGTCCTTCTGTTTTCAAACCAATAGTTTAAAAAAAAAAAAAATATTAAACGAGGGAAGTGTAATTTAATGATTCTAATTTTTTGATAGATAAAAAAAATTAGAATCCGTTTCATTTGCCTTTTCAGAAACTTCAGTTTTAAATATTAACCGTTGCTAATTCAAATAAAATCCATTCCATACCTTTACATTAGTAACGTGGAGCAACACAAAAAAAATATATACGTACATTAAGTAGGAGACCCGCATAATTAAGTTAATTTCAAAGTTGCAACAGAAGGATTTTTTACCCAACTTCGAACTACTTTTTCTTTATTTTAACGTTCAATATTTAATTATTCTGTTTTTTAAACTTTAATTACGGTGTAATAAAACAACGGCGAATTCCTCACGAATATTTAGAAAACCATTGACTTTGTTTTCACAAAGTCAAATGTACAGGTGGAGTCAAAAAAAAAAAAAATGCGACCTAACCCATTCATTCCAATGCTAATGTCAGAGCTAAATTTCATTATAAATTCGAAAATAAGCGCGCGACGTTGTTTACGAGTGCATTCGTTGAATGAGATGCCAGTGGAATGTGTTGATGGATGTGTTACGAGTTTAGCCTTGGCCGTAACATGTCGCTTTCGACGTAATTGCCGATTACTGACTAAGGCAGTGGAAAACGCAGCCAGCCGGGGTTGTCGAGTGTCCTATATATTTTTGTAAACGGACGTGTTTCACCTCCCTATCACTCGTCGTGCGTTTTTACAATTTCAACCAAACAACCTTTCTTTTCCTTCGCAATTGTTATTGTTTTTCTTTTCGTTTCGTACGCGTCTTTCTTTTCTTCTTCTTTCCCGAGTCGTCTGTGGCAGCAGTCGGAAAAGAGTTATGTGAATGACCAAAGTGCAATAGAGAGAGCGAGAATCTTATATTGTTGCAGCGAGACGGTGATAAATATTTGTGTGCGTACGGGTTGACCCTCAGCCACCTCTGAGCCGGCTGTCACACGAGGAGGGGGGAGGGGGGTAGATGTCGTGAGCAGGTAGATGTGAGGGTTTTCTAAATTTAACACTCGGAGAGGATGGAACCGCACCCAATTTCAAGCAGCTTTTGTTAGCACTTTTTTTTACATGCACAAACGTTGTAAATTACGAAAATAAACAAAAATACGAACAAAAAAAAATTAATACTGTATAAAAAAAAAACCACTTGATTTCTTTTCAAAGAAGAATTTTCATTAAAGAGATATGCGCCAGTCATCACGCTTACATTTCCCAATAGAGTATGAATTAGGTGAATATTTTCACAAAAAAAAAATAATGATAATAATAATATTAAATTCCATTTAATAATATGTACTGTAATTAAGAAACAAAATTAAAGTTGTTTTAAAAACTACTTTATATTCTACAATATTTGCAATTAAAAGATTTTAAATTACTACATTAGAAATTCCAGTAATAATAACTAAAAATTGTAGATTCTTTGGGGGGAAAAAAGTTTGTTTTGACTGAAGCAGTATCTACACTCGCCAATAATATGATACACGGTACTACAATAAAACAAACTTTCTAAAAAAAATGTCGAAAAAATATACATCTACCCACGATTTAATAAAAAAAATTTATGTTATATTAATGAGATTTTCTGGCTAAAAAATCTGATAAAACAATTTGTAATTAAACTAAAAATGTCATATTATGAAACAATTTTCTTGGCACTACTTTCAGTACTGTAGTGACATGCAAAAGTGGCATCATTGCACTGCGAATTCCTTATAACCGTATTGGCTCATTTTTATATTGATTACTCTTACAAACGTTTTTGGCTCTATCGTAATATGAAAAAAATTCCACGTCAACGAGTTAAAATTAAATTAAAGGGGGTCTGCAGCATCTCTCCATTAAAAAAAAAAAAAAACCGCGAGGACCTGTCATAAACAGCCAACCTGTTCATAAGCAGTCACTCATCAACTTTGAAGTCTCGTCTATTTAATAAACAATTTCTTCATTTGAATGCATAATTTCCGGGCGCTATTTTTTTTTTTATGTAGCCGATGGCGTGTGACTACCTGGTCCGCGCGCATTAACACTCATCCGCGACCTTTTTTAAAATGTGGTCGAGGTCCATTTGTATTTAAGTGCTGCAATCAGTGTCAACTCACTTAAAAACAAAAGCAGAAAAAAAAAAAAAATTAAGAGGCAAACACGTTGCGCGTACATCCATTAAACGCTGGAATTTGTAATTATCACGCAACTATTGCATCCAACAATCATACACAACACGCCATTTCTATATTTTCCTATTTGCTCATTTACTCCCTGCCCACCAAGTCACCCTCCATCGAGCACCTCGTGAAAATCGTTCACTCAATCTTTTCCCAATTTCTAATTACCAAGTGTCGTCAAAAAATTAGATTTCAGCGCGAGCATTAATTACAGGTGCAACGGCGCCGACCGAAAGAAAAAAAAAATTTTAAACGCTGAAGGCAAAAAAAAAAAAAAGCCGCGCGGTTTTGATTACAGCTACTGGCAATTACGCGTTTTATTCGCAAATTCACCTAGCCCAACGGTAGACGTAGAAAACAAATAAAGTGTTATCCCTACAATTATTATTATTCGGAGACCCCTAATTCAATCAAAATAGTATTAAAAAAGAAAACAATAATTATTTTTTTACACTAATCTGAGGGAGAAAGAAAAAAAAAATCACTTAGTTAAAAAAAATCTTCTCGTTTTCCTCCCTAATGTCTTTTCAGCGTATAAAAAGCGACTAAATTACATAGGTGTAGTGTGTGAAATGTGCACACTCACTGCTCGCCCTACACCCGTCGTCATGTGGCGGTCGGTCGCCATTTGCGATGGGTGGAGGAGGTCACTCGTGGCCGTCGTCTACAATCTCTGTACACACCAGACAAACCGGTACATGTATATAACATTTAATAATAGCGTGACTGGCGAGTATACAAAAATTTGTTAAAACTACCTTTTCTCCATCTAAACCGCAATAATTAAAATTGAAAACAGAAAATTCTACAAATTACGTTTATAATTATATACTGTAGTCCGAACTTGTCGTTGCTCAAAATGAATTCCACCATTTTTGGGGGGAGCAAAATAAAGAGAATAACTCGCTGTACTGTACATGTAATAAGTAACTTAAACCTAAATTTCAAGTCTTTCTCTACAAGATTGAGTATTGTAAGAGTCAATAAAGTATCTTACTTTACGTTTAAAACACTTTCCAAACCGTCTACAGCTATACCTCTTTAATCCGACCTCCTATAGTTCGGAATACATAATCTACAATCCGGAGGGAAAAAAAATTGAGGCGCTCATTTAGGTTGTTTTCAATGGATATGTGCAGTTTTTTTTTTTTTAAAAAAAATATTTTTATACTGTACAAATATTTAATGTTTGGGTAATGGTTTTCTTAAAGGTGCGTAAAATATAATATGTTTTAACTGTTTGCATTTTTATGGAGTGAAATTTATCTTTGGCTTTCCCATTCAAAACTATTGAAATTCGATAGTTCGGAAAATTAACTATACCAGTATGCCCGCGGCCCCGACAGTGTCGGAATAAAGAAGTGGTTCATTCGTAAACTTGAATAATGAACACTTGAAAACTTTCTATAATAAAAAAAAAATCTATTTCCGAAACCTTTCGTTTAAAATTGCGTGCTTTAGAAATTGAGCTTCTAAAGATGAAAAAAAAATTAAACTATAATTTCCGATTACAGTATCTCATTAAATATAATACGAATTTAATACTGTATGAAGAAGGGACGAGAATAGGAAATAATTTTGCTAAATGTTCTTTAAAATGAAAACTCGTAATTGTTTTTTATCGGCTTCATTTGCATTCGTTATGCCATTGAGTTATGCAATAATAATTTTGCTACACAAGAAAATTGCCAGCCGAATAAAGCATGAAATTCAAACGCGTTTAATGAGGTTTAGTTTAGCGCATAAAGTTTACCTATCGGAATTTTAAATTTAATTTTTCCTTGTTTTTTTTTTTCAAACTCTCGCTCTCTCCATTATAAACTCCATTATAAAAACACAAAAGTAAAATGCCGTCACCTAATTTTTTTTTTTTTTTTCATAATTATTTCCCCATCATTATTTTTATCTCCCTCTTAAACACATCCCATATCTCCTCACATAATTTTTTCCACACATTTCTATTTTCCCTTTTAAGTCGGGGTTTTCATCAACCGTCGCTACTCTATTGTTGCTGTTCTTCGAGTGTTGACGTTAACAAAATAAGAGAAGCAGTTTGATGAACGGTAACCGACGTTGTCAGCTTATTAAGACAATAATCAAGTCCGTGAAAAAAAAAATAATTAACTGCGCGAGAATGTTAAAAAAAAAAAAGAAGCGGTGTTTACATTTTATATTAACACTACCACTTCACTCGCTTCTTACGTACACATTCTTCTATTTAAATTTCGACTTAAAAACTGCTTCTCCTTTTCTCTCTTCCATCATCCATCCATTTTTTTTTTTAATAATAAAAAAAAAAAATCTCTTAACGTTAAAATAATAAAGAAGGCGCCGTCTGGTGGACAAATAAGTAAACACACGCTGGGAAGAACCAACAACGATGAGAATGAGAAAATGGAAAATAAAAGGCTGACCAAACATTCTCCATTGTAAATCCCCTCTTTTTACTTCCTCGCCGTTGCTGATCTGAGCTATTTTTACCCAAGTTAACGTTAATCTCTATTATTTTAATCTAAATTTATAAAACTAAGTTAAAATTATATTTCCATTAACAGGGAAAAGTTAAAAAAAAAAAAAAGTGGCAACGAAATTTACAGTGTAACCGAGTTCTACAAGTGTGTACAATGCTTGTATAGACGCGTGTGTCCAGACCGGAAATGAATATTTTAAACCCAATGCTCAATATTAAAAAAAGTCTTTAAAATAAAGTTTTTCCATGTGTCATTAAAATATTTAAATTATTATGCGGATTAAATACTAATTCAGTTGGGTCTGTAATCGAGAAAGAATTTTTTTTTTATAATGATTCATTTAAAAAAACTGTCTAATATGAACCCATTCGTCAGGCCCTTTCAACAAAACTGCGACTAATTTAGACTTTTTTTTTTTTTTTTTTTTTAAAAAAAGCGGTTTATTACGGGGTAAAACGTTTCTGTTTTCGTTACAATTTTCGTACGAAGAAGTGTTCCATCATAGCAACCGATGCTTTACCGGAACAAATATTTGTCCAATTTCCGTCTTCAACCAAATTTTGCCATATACACAAGCTTCGCCGAAGAAGAAAAAAAAAAGAACTCAACAAAATAAAGAAAAAAAATCGATTGACAAAAGGACGAAAAAACGTAAAAAAAAAAAATAACAGACATTGTTTACACGGTATCTTTTTGTTTACACTTTTTGTGCACGGCGATGGGCCGTTACAGGCTCCGCCCCCTCCATTTCCACACAAATACATTCGATAATTATACCGTTGATTCTGCGTGTGGGATTTCGTGCGGGACTAAAACAAATACCGAGAAGGGTAGGGACAAGAAAGCCCGACTTTTAATAACAGGAAAAAAATAAACCCCCGAAAAACACAATTAAAAAAGAATTACACGTTATGGGATGGGCGTGTCCATTCCACCCAACTGATGCCTATACCAGGCCCTCTCCCCCCACCTGACCCTTTCCTTCGCCCCTGCACGCACCGACTCTCCCTCCCCCTTCTGTCTTCAAAGGTCATTTTCATCTCTCAATTTCCACTATAATTTGCTCTCGGTGAGAGCTTTCAAGCCATAACTTATAGGAAACAAAAACAATCTGCCTCGCTCCTCCAGGCTAGGTGACCCCTCACTGATTCTATCCGTGCTCTGATTAGGACCTTAAAACATAAAGTAGGCATTTCAGACACTCCCCAACAGTTGGAAACTAGGCTACTGAATGAAAAACAGCTGTTCCGCCACTTTAACTCTCAAGGGTCCCCACTTATACAATTTCAATTGGACCAACCAACCCTTATTATTTAAGAACTCACGGTTCAATTTTCGCCCAGGGTCAAGCAATTACGCAGTACGAAAGTGTGCGAAATCGCAAGAACCCTGTAAAAATGCTCAATAAACGTACAAATAATAAATCTTCATTTCTCCGATCACTAAATTATCACGAGGTAATGTCTTACTTTGCCTTTAATCAATCACTTTACGAATAACCGGTTTGCGCATTTTTGCTTTTACTTTTACGTTCAACCTAAACACTCACAACTTATAAACTTAAAAAAATAAAAGCCTGCAAATTTATGAAATTTTACTTCGAAATTGTGAATGCTAATGCCCAAAAATTCAAAGAAATAAATTTTAAAAGATTTCTTTTTTGTCAAATTCGCGAAACGAATTGTCTGCCCCTTTAAATAAAAATTTAATCTGATGCCAACTTAATTTGTTTATCAATTGGCAAATCCGTCCAGACGATGTTTCACATATTTTCAACCTCCCTAACCGCACCGAATAATTTGCAAACTTTCCCAAAAAAATAAAAATAAAAATAAAGAAAAAGCCAAAATTTTTATTAGTTAATTAATTTGCGGAAAAAGAATAAAAGAAAATGTAGTTATTTCGCTGGTGAAATATATTTTTGGTGGTTAAGTTTATCAGTCATAAAAAAAAAAAAAAAGATGTAACACGGCGTTAGAAACATAAGGAACGCGTATTAAACTTGTAATGGTTGACGTTTAATGCGCTTTTTTATGTTTTTCTCCTCCGGATGTTATGCCATGTTCTTCGGCTTTTATGTCTGCTCCATTCGGCTTTCGAGTGTTCTATGAAATTCTTAAACAAAATTATTATTCACACGCGGAAAGAGAGTATAGGCGGAATAAAATACTTTACGAGCTTTTTCCTAGCTTATTTTAATGGAATATGGAGGTGTTAGCTTATTGAAATATTAACGCGCATCGAAATAAGAAGAACTGCAAACACACTAGAGACATTTTTATCGAACTTTTAAGATTCCAGTTGTAAAATCAAACAAATGCTTCTGACAAATGCTTCTTATTGACTTTCCATACGCTTCAAAAAAGATTCATAGTGGCTAAAATAATAAATTGAAAATTCGAAGAAGGTCCGTAAAATAATGTAACATTGAATAAAATAAAATACTGTACATTTACAGTACATGTATTTGAAACAAGGCCGGAAAACCAACATGGAGCAAGTACAACATGAAGAACATTTTACGAGCTTATTTTCTTCATCCGAAAACAACTTACTGCATGCGCCAGATGTACCCTAGTTTTTTTTAAAAAAAAAACTCCAGTAACTGAATTACCCTTGCAACGAATTATACTGTAGAACCGATAATTAGAATTAAACTATCAAAGTTAATGTCATAAAAAATCGGAAATCCCAGTTCATTCTTTTTTTATCTGGATTTTGTCTCAAAGCAGCGGTTAATAAGACCCCAAATTAATTCTATATCGCCCACTTTTGCATTTTTGACTATTGTACTGTAGTATATTTGTTGTCATCTATTAATACCAGAAAATTAAATTTCCATTAAAATAGAAAAATAATCGGTCGTCATCTAGACCAAAAATAAAAATAATTACGATTCAAAAATTATGTCAATATTATTATGTAATATAAGAGTATTACTCGAGATTTCCAGCCAAAAAAAAAAAAAAAAAATTGACGATGAATAATTTTAAAAGTTAAACTATTTATATGGCGTGCCAAATCTCTCCCATAACCACTTTGTACAGGAACACGTCAGTGGAACTAATTTAGACATTTGCTCGGGAATGACCACTTAAGGTGATTACACTAGCATACCAGCTACTAGTCAAATTTAGAATTACAAATTAGAAAATAATCTAGCAGTGCAAATTCATTAAAATCAAAAAGCCGAACCGAATTGGACGTATGCTACATTTTGTATACCGAGAGAGAGCGAAAAAGATTTTAGCGGTGGTCAAAATAGCAGCTCCCCGAGGGTCTAACCCAAAAAACTTTTTATTATGTTGATTATTATAATCCACTGTCGTTATTAAGAGAGAGATAGTGTGGAGAAAGAGAGAGTAGAGTGAAGAGAGGGCATCGCTCCTCAACCACCCATCATTATTATTATTAACTCATCTGTGCATCACGATTATACATAAACGTCGATGATAATGATGATGACGACGAAAATGATTGGTGGTGCGAGGAGGAGTGAGCGCTAAAGGGGTGGTCCACTCCTCCGAGAAATGCCCGAAATATAAAAAAAAGAAAATTAGAAGTGGAAAAATCGCGTGTTATAGCGCTTTTCCACGTTCACGAAATAAGATGTCTTAATTTGTTGTTATCTGCTCCGGTGGGCCAGTGGGCCAATTTCTCACAGGTGGCCCAACGTCACCCTTAACCCTATTTAACCGTCAACCGTGCAATTCGACAAGAAGGCTCCATCCACTAGCCTTACCAAACACTCGGGCGGACGAAGAACGAGAGCCTTTTTTTTTTATTTAAATATCTAAAAAAAAAAAAATGATTTAACCACCCAGGCAGCGTAATACTATGTACGTGATGGTGTTCGGACGAGGGAACCAAGCTCCTCCCACTTGTTCATCATCACCTACTCCTCTCATCACACACAACAATGCATGTTCATGAACATGTGCGGGCTGGGAGTGAGCGGGTGGAAGGTGAAAAAAAATAATAAAAAACAGCGTGGCTGACAACACTGTCGAGTGTCTTGAAATATTTCAAAAGAAAAGAGGATTTAGCACCAAAAAGAAAAAAAAATTAAAGCTCTTTTCCACCAAATTTTCTAATTAATTCAAATGTCCACCGCCGATTTTCATCCGAATTCAAATCGATCATTTTGAAGAAAGAAAGAAAGAAAAAAATTCTCATTTATGCATACGATAAATATTTACTTTCTCTTTTACCCGAAAACCTGTTTTTTCTTCGTCTTCTTTTAAATAAATAAATAAAAAAAAAAAATCAAAAGGAATTTGGGAATTTATAAAAATGCATCGAGTTACAATACTTTTTTTTTTATTTAAAAAAATTATAAAGAAATTTCAATTTACGCGTAAATTGTAATCTAAAAGTTTGTAAACAAAAACTGATTTTGTAAAACGTTAAGTTCGACACCTGTAAATAATTATTAACTTACACAACCCCGCTTGTTTTTTTTGTAGCACTGTTTCGCTGAGTCGAATAAGTTGTCCAAAGAGCAGCCAATGAAAACAAACGAGGTTTCAAAAATAAATAAAAAAAAAAAAGATTACACGCTTTTTCTTTCCAAATTCATGCGCATTGAAATTGCGGGCAGAAAAACATCACAACTGCAAATCGAATTTCACGCTTAATTTCAAAGCCTACAAAACTATTTTTCAAGCAAATCTTTTACTTCACAAGTGGCAAATATTTTTTTTCTCCCTCTCTTTTCTTCTCCTTCAACCTTCCAAAAAAAAATTCTGTTTTTTTTTTTGCTTGTGCATCGCCACCACTTGACGATTTTTACCTCTTAAATCTTCCAGTAAAAATGCTAAAAACACCTCTTGAGAAATAAAAAAAAATTCTCCCCAACAGGTACGGTGTATGGCAAACAGAAATGAACAAAAATAAAATATTAACCCTATGAAAGTTTCCACACATTATTTTATCGTTGGAAGGCAAATATGTGGAGAAAATGCTAGCCAACTTATGTAAATATTCGCCAGCGATGACCATTCGTAAGCCACGCGAAAGTAGTTCGCTCAAAAAGCGGTAAATCAATGAACATCAAAGAGGGAAAATTGTTTTGTCTACTACGTAAATTCTTCATTTCGCGTAAATATTCGTCGGTTAACCTGCCTTATAAAGCGCCATCAACATTGGAAAGTGATTACTGATTCATGGTCGAAGATCAAAAATATTTTTGTTTATAATTATATACCGGTATATTTTTTTGAGTTTTATCGGACTCGGGTCTGTGGTGCTCAGCTATGTATGGGGCTACATCATGTGTGGGGTATTGAAAAGTCGCGAATTTATTTTTGCTTCTTACCACATGTCATACAGTAAACATTCGTTCCCGCACACCGAATGCGTAAACGTTCCTTAAGATACCGTAAAGCGTTAAAAAAAAAAGACGACTATAGAGTATTGTTATTTACTTAAGCTCCTCCCTTACACTTTACCATCTCATTTTCTCTCTCGCTTTTTACTCCGGTCACTCGCCCCTATCTCCTCCAGCCGCTCCGTATGACGAATTACACGGGTGGGTATAGGGAGTCATCGAGCGGCTCAAATCTACCTGCTTTAGTATGGGCCCATCGGCAAACAAAATTAACCAACCAATCACTCGCCATTTTACATACTACTCTCTCTTTCTCCAAAAAGGTGAAAAGAGCGGGAATTATTTCTCTCTCGGTCTTACGTGCAGTAATCATTTTTGGTGTTTATATTTCATACGTGAGGTGAGGTCAACCTCCATCATGAGACCCCACGCTGAGTATCAAACACACTCCAAACCTCTCACGGCAAAAGTAAAAAAAAAATTAAGAAAAAAAAAATTTTTTTTATTATAAAAATAATAAAAAATAAATTGAGAGAGCGATAGAGAGGAGGCCTAAAAGCGATTATATTGTATTTACAAAGATATGAAATCGACAATCGGATTATAAATCATAATAAGTTTTTTTTTTCCTTTGTTAAAATTAAAGATAAAAAAAAAAATTTAAGTGAAAACGAAAAGGGAGGATGAATTTAGCCGTCTGCATTTAAAGTCGTGGAATATTTATTACCGACGTAATTAGTCAATAAATTTTAACTTAGAAATTGTTGATCCGTTTAGTAACGTCATCACCACCGCCTAATTAAACTTATTTCATTTTTAAAAAAAAAAAAAATAATTCTTCGTAACTCAAAAACCAAAAAAAAAAAAAAAAAAAAAAAAACAAACGTCCTAAATCAGATAAAACTCGAATAAATTCGAGGGACAGCCAATTATATTAAAGAAAAAACGCAAATAAATAAAAATTATATCTTAAAACATTTTTAATACTCATATTTTTAACAAATACTACTATCTGCATTTTCAATTTTTTTTTTTTTTATGACTTCGAATTTTAATGCTCTGCATTTTAATTTCTTGTCAAATTGTTTATCAATTTTTTTCGAACATAAAACCGGCGCATTAAACTCAGTACACAAGTAAAAACTTAATTTTTCGTCACTTAAAAACCAGCGAAATCTAAAAGGACATGAAAAGACAGGGAGTTGATGTAAAAATAAGAGGCGTGATGGGGGTGCGAAAGAGAAGTTCTAATAAATAGCAGATATAAAATGGCGCCTACGTTATCAGTTGGCAAAAGCCATTAGAAAGTGAGCGCGTCCACGTGAAAATAAAAAGCTCTTTAAATCTGACCGTGCATCGCCTTTTATTATCTTTATTTATTTACATTTAGCCGTATCCTTCCCCCCCTCCCCAATCTCCTATCCCTCTACTCTACTCATCCCCCCTCCCCCAACCATTTCTCTTAATTCCTTTTCAGATGAAGTGACACCGGCATCTCGTTGGAATGCACGAAAAGCGTCACCTTCACTCCATTTCCGGCATCAGATAAATTAGCCGCGTCCGAAACCGGGAAAATAGCCGCACTCATCACCCAGCTCCATCTTTCACACTTTGTCCAATAGGAAAGCGATTCGCGTCGACAATAGTACGCGTGTGTCAATAGAAGCCGTTAATGGCGATTGATCGCTTCCTCAAACTCGAATAAAACTCTTGCATCCAATTAAGGCGAAGTCAGAGGGATGATTACCCCTTCCTCCACACTTCTCTTAAATTGGATGCATCTGAACTTAAAAAAAAAACGCATAAAATTTAAGCCGAACACATTCATGGATTCCAAATTAAAAGATAGGTTTTCTTAAAATAAAATTCAGTTTATTGAAATTATCTTTCCAAACAAAATCGAGTTTCAACTAGATCGCATCGATATAACGTCGTCGGTGTATTGAAGTACAGTAATAATTATTATTAAAAGCGAATAAATAAAAGTGTACATAATAATTACGAAAAGGGGTTCTTCTCCGAAATTGGATATTAAGAAAACGCTAAGATAGTGTACGTTAATTTATTTTTCAAAGCATTTCGTAATTAAAAGACAGAAACAAAAGTCTCGTCTTACTAAATATTCATCATCTAATTACTGTACCATATCAAAAAGAAGAAGCTGCACGAGTGCAACGCAAAATACGATTCATGTCAGCAGTTGGTACTGCGCAAAATGTTTCTAAAAAAAAAAAAAATGCTTTTTCCTATTCGAGAATGATATTATTTCAGCGGTATAACTTTGGAAAAAAAAAAAAAAAAAAATGTTCCCTCATAAAATAGTTTGATCACACCATTTTCTCCTTTCAATTGCCAATATTTTCACGCGCGTGACACCGCACGACCATTTTACGAGACCATTTTATTGTCCCCTTTCTCTATTTTTATTGTCGATTATAAAAACCAACAAAACGAACGCGACGCTTCAGCCGCTTTTAAAACGCCCCCCTTTCTCGCTGACCAGCGGCGTTAAGTCAGTCTCCGATTCCACGTAAAGCCACCGGAGGGGAGCCGCTGTTTTTCTCCGTGCAACGATCGCCCATCCACCCACTCAATTAACATTCGCTCATTAACCGCTCATCACAATTTCCCTCAGGGTGGGCGTGGCTTAGCCCCCGTGTGATTACAAAAGGGGTCAGAGGCGCCCGAGTCGTGTTGACCGTCGGATGCGCGCACGGTGCAATTGCATAACAAACGCTAATTAATTTTTCCAAGAGATTACGCCAGACATTTTTTCACCCGTCGTTCAGCATGCCACCGCGAGAGGGAGCTTGTACGTCACACCGAAGCGTTATTATGTTACGTAAGCGTAAAGGCGACGCCAAGTACGCCGTTGGGAGCAGTCAAAAACTCATCTATTTTATTGACTAATTTTTCGAAAGCATCTAACAACACACTACTTATTTAATTTATCACCACCGCCATATTACTCCTATCCTCTCCACCAAAATCGGAAAACAAATTTGAACTGTAAAGCAATTTAAGTAATTAATTTTAAAATTAAAAAAAACCAACTCAAAAGATATATTTTAATTTTTTAAAAATCTTAAGTTAACGTACCGTCGTATCTTTCCATCTACTGGATAGGCAAATATTCAAAAATTATCTTTTACTTTATCATCAATTACACATAATTAATTATTAATTGCATATGCAAATAATCCCAAAAGTAATTATGTAGATAAGACCACAAACAGTGCTAGATAAATAGCTCCACCGTCGGTAAAAAAAAAAAATAGCATAAGTCTTAAAATAGCTCCACGAACCAAGTACATGTAATAATCAATAGATTATGCTACAGGAACCACATACTGTAGTATTATTGCCTTTCATTTGCTTAATTATCATCATACACCAACAACATTCAGCAATTAATTGGGCTATATTTTACTTGTTTTGTGCCGATAATTATTTATTTCGTATTTTATTATTTATATTTTTAGATTAGTTAAAGCCATTTTTACAGTTTTCAACTCCTTATACATAGTGACCGAGAATAATGTATGCACACTTTGACAAAAGAAATCTATACACTTTTTTCGAAGTACCGTTATTAACAGCTGATGTTATCTTAAAAGTCGACATAAGAGATTTTGCAGTTATGCTTAAGTTCATTTCTTACGTCAATAACAAAATTTCAGTCCAAACTCTGACGAAAGCATAAGAATCTTATATTCTTATCATGCTAAAGTCCACTCCTTATGTCGTATGAGTTTGGACTTTGGAATTTATTTTTGCACATAATATGTAAATGAGCAAATTAAATTTTATTCCAAACGCGGACGACATAAGTAGTGGACTTCAGCATAAGAGCGAGGAAAAAAACGTAAATCATTTACAGAAGTCTCTAACTTACAATAAATTATTTTAAATCCTCCTTAAATCACCATTATTAAATTACTGTATACAGTACATGTAGATACTTTCAATTACCTATAATATTACTAGATTTAAAATATAAATGTTTAAAGACGGAATTTAATTATTCTTCATATTAAAAAATTTTCAGTGGAAATTATTATTACTTCAAGGTCAATGGTATTAGTTTCACCAACTAATTAAACTCAATTTTAATTCTTGTTAGAATGTGCTTTGGAAAACAACGCGCGCTTTTATGTCTTCGAATGCGTATAGTACCGTACGTTAACTATCCACCACAAAACTTCGCCAATTTAACTCGGGGAAAAAAGAAAAAAAAATTTGCTGAAAGAAATGAAACTTAATAAAGTATTTTTTAAACGCGCCACCCACACCGTCTAATAAATGTTTGAAAAATGTGCATTGAATCTGCTGGCGGGTGGGTTTTGGGAAGAAAATTCGCAGCGTGCGGTCGGCCTCTCTATTACAAGCGGACCGTCAGCCATTCAACTTTAATCGTCATCAAATTATAATAGGCAAAATGCAAAAAAAAAAAAAAAAATTCTAAAATTAAAAAGGGTTGTATACGGTAATTCCGTGAAAACGTGTGTTCGGAGCATCGTTTAACATCTCGTAAGACGTGCTCGAACAAATAAATACGTGCCTGGCGAATCATTCTTTTCATTTTCATATTCGCTATTAAATATCGCACAATTTTCCTCAAACGAAAGATGGGGATAATAATAAAGAAGCGGGGGAGGCAGGAGGGGAGGGGAGTAAGGGGCATTCTGATGAAAGGGTTAAGCGGAGTGGGGACTAACACCTGCGTTTCACTTACTAAATGCTTTAACATTTCATTCTCCATTGTGCTGCTCCATCTACTGTACTCGTAAATTACGTAGTATAAAAGCCCACTCCTTCCCTCTCACCCCCACAACGTGACTTTTCATTACTCCAGAAATGAAAAAAAAAAAATAATAATCTCTAATTTATTAGCTATCAATTTTTTGGATTAAGCTGAGATTCACTTGACCCGTGCTCCAATATTTCCACGCGCACGATTATTACTTTCGCTTTAACCCGATCAACGGCTCATGTCATTGCATCTTCCCAACTCCAACGAGATGTAAAACTTAAGTAATAAAGAATACAATAGTATTATTCCCGATTTCATGCTCAATTTTATCATTTCTTGGAAATGATTTTAATAGAAGTACCGACTTTTGCCTTTTAGAGAAAAAAAAAAGTACAGCAACGAAAAACATTCTATACCGTAACAAATTTTTGTAAATAAATACAAAATTTTTTACATTTAAACTTCTCAAAAGTTAAGAAATATACCTTTTTTTTTTATTTGCGAAAAGTTAAAATTGAAACAACAATTAAATTTAAAAAAAGTTTTGTTTTTGTTGCTGTAAAGGGAATTTTATTCGATTTCAAAGACTGGTTTTAACATTACGATATCTTTTTCGGTCCGGCTAATCAATTTAAATATTTCCATAGCCTTTTCCATCTGTCATTTGTCCTTTTTTGAAATCTCTCGAGTAATTGGATCAGGCTTTCTAGAACCTGAAACCTTGATTATTTTCTAAAACTAAATTTTAAAATAACTTTGTAGTGTTTAGACAGCGTTTTTAGCTGAATCAAATCAAAAATGTCCCATTGTGAAACAAAAATTTCACTTTACAGCGGTTCAGCTGTACAGCATTCAGCAAAATCTGAATTAAGCATTTTCCATTGAGAATGTAAAAATCGGATTCGGCAATAAGTAATTCGGCACGAGCGAGTGCGGTCGTTCCCGGGCTCAAAATCCCCCCGAAGATCCGGTTGGAGATTGAGGCAGACGTTAATTAGCGACTAAATGATAAAATAAGATCGTTAAGGAGCGGCGAGAAACGCAACCCTAACTTGAAATCTCCATTTCTACACGCCCTTTGCCCCTACCACCCGCTCACTCTTTATCGCCCAATTAATTCTACTTTTCCAACTCGAAATCAACCAATTAACGAGATTCGAAACGAGCTTAACTAAAACTTGCCTTGCGCGTGGTATCAGTCGCGCGCAAAATCGCCATTTCGCACCGCATAAAAACTTCAACTTAATTCCTAATTAAAATCCCACCAAAGTCGTAAATATTAGCAAATAACTGAAAATGCGCTCAATAAACTCGGAAATCATTCCCCCTCTCCCAACTCTTAATAATGCTTTCTCATAAACCGAAAAGGAACTAAACGAAAGTATAATAATATAGGCTACGCGCCCATTTTTGCCAATTCAAGCTAATAAAATAAACGCTTAACCGAAATAATATTAAATTTTTCTCCGCCAGCAAATTTCTATCTTGTACCGTACCTAGAATAGAGACTCGAATTAAAAGTTTCAGTAAATACGCCCAATTTCTGAGAGGAAACGCGTCCCTAGTTTTTGATCTTTTTTGTAAATACTAGAACGAGGTGTATTTAGCGGATAAGATGAAAGTGAATGAATAAAGTGTACTCAAAATAGTGTCAATATCTTTTTCTCACTCGAAACCGTGAATATATAAACAAACCAACAACAACAACAAAAAAAAGTCTGTAAATATTTAAGTGCGCATATAAATTTCTTTATTAAATAGCGCGATTGTTAAGATTATCAGGTGTTGTAATTTCGGCTTAACGTTTCTGGGCTCCCCCCACAAGCGATCGACGGGGGGATTAGAAGCCTTGTTTTACCGTCGGCAAAATATTATCATCGCGCGGTAAATGAATGGAAAGTGTTAGTTAGGGCCAGCTGTCGCCAACCCACATAGATGACGAAAAAGTTAGTCGGCTATACCATTTGATTTAATCAGATCTGCACTGTCACGCTCTGTGACGTTGTAAAAGATAAATTGGTATTCGTAGGTCACTCTTGCACGGTGCACCACTGGGCGAACAACTTCATCTGAATCCCGATCTCTAATCGTTCGGAAACAATCGAATTTTTTATTTTTTTTTTGTCAAGCGCGTGTGATGGCATTGTGAGAAAGAGCACCGATAGCGCTGCATTTTATTAGCGGGGGAAAATTAATCGTAAAAATAAAAAAAAATAAAATATTTTTTCGAATGAAATCGTTAAGCCTCATTACCATATTTTGCGATTTTTAACAGCTTGAGCACGCCTTCTCGTTTAATTAACAGCTTTCGCTCGATGTATATTAAAGTCTAGGTTAACGTAAATTGTTCGGCGCTGGAAAGAGAGGGGAAAAGTGAAAGAGAATCGAAATTCCCATCCTCCTCCATTTTAGTTGAGCATTCCACCGTCAGTTGAGCCACTTGACCGCATCCCTCTATCGCGCCAAACTTCTTCTTCTACCTACACACACGCACACACATAAGAAAATGTTCTGAGAAAATAAACTCCCCGATAGCAGCGAATGATAAACAAGGCAAAAAGGATTTTGTAAAGTGACACATTCTCAACTCCCACTCCATAAACAACCACCGGGTCTCCATCATTTACTTTCCGGTCCACACCTAGACCGGACTCGGATCACTTAAATCAACGCAAGCCTATGCAAATAGCTCCCAGAAAATGTTTTATCACCTTGTTGCGTTTTATGAACAGCCCCACATACTATTTATTTCTTCGCTCATTTTTTGACCGGTGTGAAGGTGGGAGGAGAGATTTTTATGAGGTTAAGAAAAGCATTAGCCGATGCGACACCCTCAGCTCTCTCTCTATACCCACTATTAAATCTTTTTAAACTTCGACACAGGAATTTTTTCAGTCAGAAAAAAATAATAATAAATTTTCATTTTTTTGTGTTGATTCTTAAAGTCAATGAAAAAAACTCGTAAATTACCTTAAGTTTTTTTTTTATTTTATTTTTTTAAATAAAAATTTCTAAACCCGAGATCTTGTTCTTGAAAGTGGTTTTAAAGTCTTTTAATCTCGTTCAGTAAAACCTCTAGCCGCAATGTTTCCCGCAGAAAATTATTGTAATATCGATATTATCACATGAGACAAAAGTGACAGCTTTACAAAATTAATCAATGGTAACATTTTTCGGAATTAACATAATAAAAAAGTTAATTCTATTCAATTTCCAAAAAGAAAATAATAAAATAGCTTTTGACAACTAAATTTAGAAAGTCTTGGCCTATAAAAAAAATAATGTTTCGATGCTAACTTTTTTACGTGTACTGGTATGTACTAAACTCGATTCATTTCAGTTAGATATACGTGATATACATGTAGGATGGAGATTTTTAACGGTTAATGAGTTTCAAATCTCCTCCATAATTCAAAATACAATATTTTTTTTTAATTCCCTAAAGAACAAATAGAAACGCGAAATGAATATATGCTAATGACGGCTGCGATGATGAACAGCCCTTTTCACCTTAATTCGGGGAAAATGTCGGCGTAGATGTACAAAAAAAAAATAGCGACGAGATTTAAACAAACAATCTACACTTCGCAGAATCAACAATTTAGTATAATTCTATTTCTTTTTTTTATTCATTTTGCTTAAATTATTATCATTGGAATATTAAAGCCATAATATATTAACAAATGATACAGCACTCGCTCGTACGAATAGCGTCGTAATTTCCGAAATTCTAAAACTCTGTCATCGCCCATTCATTATTATTATTATTTTCTACTCTGCACACCAATTGCCATTTCTAAGAAAATCTCATTAATTCATTCCCTTTTTTTTTCTTTTTTTTTTGAAATAGGAATCACTCAAGAGACCACCTGGATATCGATATTAGTGGTGGCGTCCCTGGCTTCCGCCGTTGTAGGCGCCATCTTGATGATCATGTTACTCAAGTGCAGGAAGTGAGTGCGCCATTTCATTTTTAATTATTTAACTAACTAATAACCATCGTTGTTATTTTTCCAGATTCAAAATCCTTCCGATGACAGGTAAATAAAATTAAATTTTTTTATTAGCCTCCATCTTCTTAATGCTACGATTCCACACTTGAATTAAATAATTATGAAAGCACTGTAATTTAATTTAATTTAATAACAGTTGTCGTGGCTCAGCCACACTTATAAATTTACATTCATTTTTAATGCACCTTCTGTGCATTTCTTCATGATTTAAAATATTATACTGTATACAGTATAATAATGTCTCCGTCATCAATTTAAAAACAAACTAGTTTTAAAAAAAATAGTAATAATACCGTACTGTATTACTGTATTAAAATGAAATTTGAAGCAAAAAAATTTTGATAAACTTTAAATATTTTTGTTAATACAGTCATGTATTTTACAATAATTATGATTTCTTTAGTTTAGTGATTTCATAAATTCTCGTCACTTAAAACGGCGAAATCTGGAAATTGCTTAACGATTTAGAGCTATCTTATTAAAAATTTTGCTCTCTCCAACTTTCTAATGCGAAAAATTATTGTGGAAACGTAGAATAGGAAATGATTTTTTTTTTCTCTTATTAAAAAGTGGATAAACTAATTTTTGATAATTGTTTCAGACTCGTGTCCCATTCTCCCCGACAGTTACTTCGGCAATAAGACCAACAACAACAATCACAGTCGCAGCAATAGCAACAGCAGCTGCGTGAGCGGAAGTGAAGTTGGGGTAGGAGTCGACCCGGCCGGAGTGGCCCTAAACAACGGTCCCAAAAACAAAAAGCAAGCGGCCTCTCGCGGTCACAACGCTCAAGGGGGCGGTGTGGGAGGAAGCGGAGGAACGACTACCAACCCCAACGCTCACTCCATCTGGAACTTTTGGCGTCGAACCAGTTCCAGCACGGAGCGACCCCTGCGTTCTCCCGGCTCTCTGTGTTCGGAGGAGAACAGCTACTCGGAAGAACCGTACGTGGTGTCGGAGCACAGTTCCGCCCTGTACGCCGAGTTGAACAGCGTGAGCCAGGACGGCAACGGCGCGTACAGGACGTACTCCATGAACACCTATTCGGAAGTGTGCGATCCGAATAACGCGAATAAAAAAATGGCGGCGGTGTTATGTTCTCCCGGAAGCGCTAACAACGCCTGCCATCACACGCATCACCATCACCACCATCATCATCACCGTCACCTGCTGAACGACGGCACGTACGAGAACGCGGCGTACGTCCTCTCGGAAAACACGGTGGAATGTCACCACGGATGCCCGGTGCATTCCAACCCTCAACAGCTCATGCTCCAAGAGACGGACAGCCTGGATACTCCTTCCTCTTCCGCCTACTATTCCGACTCCTCCAACCAGAACCAGGTGAACGGAGGACGCAAACGCAAGAAGAAACAACTGCGCCCTTTGGTGGCCACGGTGATGGGTGCGGACGACATCAACGACGAAGAAATCACGGAAACCCTTTCCGGCAATTTACCCGTCATCAATTATTACCCAACGATCGGGGGCAACGCGTTCAACGTGAGCAGCGTGCAGTTAGTTCCGCCGCAGAAACGGTACCCGTTCGGTGGGAACAGTCTCCGCGTCATCGTTCAACAACAACCGGTGCGCGTTATCGACATGAGCCGACCTTTGCCCCATACCCCTCCTCCCCCGCCTCCCATGCCACCGCCGCCCCCGATACAGACCTCTACCCCCATCGGAACACCCGTTAACAGCAGCGGACAACAGTCGCCCACTTTCCTGTCTTCCTCCAACCGCTCCTCCATACGCCCTCTACCGCCAGTGCCGTCGCAGTACGTCTGAGGGGATGGACTACGCGGGACACTTTTTCGAAATCTAAACATTCTTGTTATTTTTATCTAACTAGTCATTAAATTTTATTAAATCGTGCCGCACTCGAGCGATTGACCTTGTACGTGATGGATACGACCCAAAATCTCATCTCCATTAGGTAAATATAGCTTAAAATCATTTCTTTTCTTTTTTTAAATTAATTAACAGTTCATGTGTAATTATCATAAACACGCTTTTTTTTTTAAAAAAAAAAACAATATAATTACTGTACGGTATATTACAAAGAAACGGATAAACATATTTTTCTTTTTCTCCTTTAAACTAATCATTGAAATTTTCAATTTTCAATGGCGTATTAAATCAAACGTGCCGCTATTACTAAACATTTCTTCTAATTTCAAGCCCACAGACACCTTCGTCATTTTATTCATCTAAATTCACATTCAAAATAATATAATCTTTACTCAAAACAAATATACAATTCGCACGCAAAAAATAAATAAATAAAAGTGCCTACAATTTTAAAGTCTTTCGAGTTTCAATTGTCAGAAACTTTATGTCCAACCTACGGATACGTTTGAAATTCGCCAAAAAAAAAAAAAACAACCTCTTACACATTCCTCCTCCATTTCTGTTCTTTCGCTCTTGGATGCAAATTAATCAACTCGCACATTTAACTTTTTCTTTTAATTGAGCAAATTATGCATTCACGCACGCTGCGCCGTGTAGTTGCGCGAGTGAAAGAGAATCGTTATAATTGCACACTAATCATTTTGAAGGAGAGAGAAGGGGGGAGCGAATATAATTTGAGGGAGACGAAAAAAAGAAAAGAAAAAAAAAAAGAAAAAATTGTTGAGGAGGTGTAGTTGAGGAGTGAGAGAGGTATTCTGTATCTCCTCTCTCCATCTGCTGCTGCACCCGACGTCGGTGAGAACGAGAGGGAACAAGAAAGGTAAATGTAATCGTAAAGGAGGAGCTTGAACAGTTTGATGAATCAATTACCCAGCCACCTTCATCATTCCACACCCTACCAGCCACCCACCACCATCACCCATTCGCAACAGCGCCACCGCCGCTGCTCGATTCTGCAATAACATATCAGAACCAATCTTTTTAATAAAAATTATTATTTAAATATCCCCCCCCCCCCCCCCCCCCCATCCACAGGAAAAGTGATACAATGACTACGCATCCGATGTGACAAGAAATTTTTTATCAGCTGGTATTGCGAAACATAAATAATTAAAACTGAGCGCTTAGCATTAAACATTTAAAATTATTTCTATTAGAAATTAATTATTTAACTTTAATAGTCGAAAGTTCAAAAAACTCAAAAAAAATTTTTTTTTTTAAATAAATTCTTCTAGAAAAAAAAAAATAAGTACTTAAAACAAAATGAAGACTCAAAAATTAATATCGGTATTTTTTTACTAAAAAAAAAAAAATAGATATACGCCATGCAATAAATTTTAAAAATTAATGATTTTAAATTCAAATTTATTATAGGGTAATATGAGCACCCGCAAAACCTACTTCATTTTGTTATTCTTCAGCAATAGAATTCCCATATATTTTATAAAACAGTACCAAAAGCTTTAACAAATAAATACAAGTCAATACTTGGTTGCCATCGGGGTTCCAATTCACGAAAAAGACAGTTTCAATTGAACTCGCAGACCATTTTACGATGGTCCTACCTGGTATTCCCATGTATTATTTTGTGAAATGGAGCGCAGAAGATCTCTTACACAGATCTCACTTTACTATACAAGTACAATGTAACAAAATAATTCTAATTTTGTAGCTACAAAAAAAAAAAATTGTATGGCATTGTATTGTTTCCCCGAAGCCATTTCAATTTAAAAAAAAAATCTCTTTCAAGTTTTGATCTTGTTCTAAAAAGTGGCTTTATTAAGCCTTACTGAAAGAATTTGCCCATCGTTCATCATAACCTCCATTGTTTTCATTCAAACTTTAAATCAAATTAAATCGTTAAAACTAGATTTAGAAATCCGGTAACCACGAAATATATATTTTAAGATACTTCACAATGCACGTACTACGAAAGATAAAGAGACGAAGACAAAAACAACTTCGGTGTAAAGTGGATTTAAAAAAAAAAAAATGTGGGAGCAATAATTTTGCGAGGTTATCAATATAATTTTTGAGTTTTGACTTTTTCTTTCATCGCTAATGAGTGGAAGCCGCGGAATTATTATTTTGTCGCCAGATGTTGAGCGCTTAAGCGAGATGGAAAGAAAACAAGTGCGCGGAGCAGATAGAGCGAGAAAGAAAAAACAACACAAATAGCGATAATGATGATTCTTAAAGCAATTCTGTTTTTTTCCAACCCCAACCAACTCTTATCACGTCAAATTGGCCCTAATTTTCTCTCACCCTCCCCCCCCCCTCCTACCTCCCACTTTAACTCACCTATTCATTCTCTCCTCTAGCCCCCCTCCATCCATCCATCCCTCCCTCCCTCCTCATTTTCGCCATATGGATGATTTTCTTTCAACTTTTATTGACCTATCAACAGCATCATTTCCTCTTTAACCACCTCCACTTTCTCCCCCCTTAATCTCATATTGATTATTTATGTTGTATTCGGCTCCTCCCAGCCAATTTATACACCTTTTACCATATGTTCCTCACACCCCACCCACCCACCAACCACTTCGCTTCAACATTTTCTTCTTCTCCCGTCTTCATCTTTTTCTTTCTTTTTCTCTTCGGTACTAAATACACGTTTTAACAGAGCAATTTTTTGAGCGCAAAACTTTTTATATTTGATCTTTGTGTGCGCACGCACCTACAACAAAAAAGCTGCCGCCTATTAAATTAATAGTAGTTTGGGGGGTGGTTGGGTGATGGAACGGGGTGGATGAATGTTGTAGGCGTCTACAGGGTGTGTTACTAAAAGCAGGCCGCTAATTTGTATCCGCCAGGCACAAACGGACGAGAAATATTAGCAGACTTCAAAATGGATGCTAATATTTCGTAAATTTCTCCGCAATTGCATTAATAGATATTATTATAAAGGCGAAGCAAACATCTCTCTCTCTCTCTCCCAACGCCTATTCGCTTTGGCTGGCCAAATTATCTCCAACCGGTAAAACTTCATTTTTTAAAACTAAAATTAGACGCGAAGTACATCGCGAAATATTATGCTAGGACGTAATGTAAATATTTTTGAATTATTGCAAAATTCACTTAAAACAAAAATTATTAAAAAAAAAAAAAAACAGCGAGTTTCTAGCTTCTTTTAGGCGAAAAACTAAATGTAACCTACTGCATGGTACTGAAAATTCATTCAACTAAAAAAAAAAAAACACCTAGAAAAAATACCGTAATAATAAATTTCCATGCACATAATTAGCCCAGAGTTATAATTTTGTGAAAATACTTTATCGTGAAAATTGAAAATAATTCTATAGGGCGATTTTTACCCGGTCCCTTGAACAACCAACTATTGGAACATGTGTTAAGAAAATTTAAATGAATTTTAAAAAAAAAAAAAAAAAAGTTTTATTGCAAATACAGTATTTATAGGAATTTTAATACTGTAATTATTATTAAAATACCAAGAAAATAAATTTCAATGAAAAAACACTTTAAAATTTCTACGATAGGGGTTTTACAAGGTGGCATTCAATTTCTTCACACAAGATTCGGTAGAATTTCTTGACCAAGATCAAAACGTACACAAAAGACGTTATATATTAATGAAATCTAATTTAGTTTCAACAACATAAAATCAGTATAAAACACTGAATCAGTATAAAGCGACCGAACCCGAGTGATTAATTGAACGAGGTGAACGGCGGTAAATTCCAAACTACGGGTACATGTGTTTTCAAACACATTTTTCTCAAACAATTTTTGGGAAAAATAATTCCCCACGCTTACTTTTGACACACAAAGTTCTCACTGCTTTCTCAAAGTTTTTGCATGACACTTACACGCTAGATTAAATTTGCCGCTGCAAAGTGCTTTCGGGTGAAGTAAATAGGTAGGTCGGTGTGTTGGCAGGCGTGACAACACTCCCAAACGATTTGAGACGCTGAAATACGAACCAGAAAAAAAAAAAAAAAAAAAACATGCGTCGAAAAACTCTCATTTAAAAAAAATAAAAGTCGAAAGAGAACAAAAAAAAAATCCATAAATAATTCGATGAGAAAATTCGCACATTTCAAAGTCGACAACAGGAGCCATGACACATGTTGAGCGAATTTTTCAACATTCTATTTTTTTTTTTATATTATTATTACCGAATAAAAAAATAAAAAAAATTCCGCGCCCACCCCTCAATTTTTTTTTATTCTATATCGCTCTACTGTATCTCCTTTTGACCGGTTTATTTGATTTCTCATTTTGTACCAAAAAGGTTAATTTGACGTTTCTCTCTCTCTCACCAAAACATTGTTTTGTCTCGAACATATTTTTTTTTACGCCGAATTTCACACACCAACGGATCGAGACTTTGCTTTCACTCATTTGCTTTAAAATAACTAAAAAGCCTAAACAGTATAAAAAATAAAATAATAAAAAAAAAAGGAAAGGGATATCATCCACGAACACTCCGGAGCGTGTGAATTTCAGTTTCATTCTCAGGATCTTTTTCCATTAATAAACTCGGGATTCCGGGATAACAATGCGCTTTTGACTATTCCTCATTATACACTTGCATGCGTGCATGAAATCAGCAAATTTTTATTAATACCTCACCAAACTGTCGAATTACGGTACTCAAAAGACTACACTCTAAATCATGCATTACCACAATAATATCGAAGATCATTTTATGAGCCATTAATTATTTTATAACACAATTTCTTAATTTCGTGCAATAATTTCTAATATGCATTTTCTTTTATTGTTTCAGTATTTCTGACGAGATCCAACTTTCCTGATTTTACGAGACAGCGTCAATAATTCGGATGTTTAAATTTCTGGACGAGGGGGACATTTTCGAAGAGGTGAAAATAATAATAATTATTATTGAGAAAATGAAGCAAAAAATTTTCTCGTGGAAAATGTGATCGGCTATAGCAACACTCGCGTGCTTCAGTGAGAATAATAATTCTGTCAATTAAAAATCGTCTTTGTATTACAGTACTTACATAGAAAATCGCTTCCAAAACTTACACAAACTTTCTGTATTTATTTACGATTTATATTTAAAAAAAAAATTTTATTAGTGCATAATGATAATGATACCGCGCTGCATGAGGCGGCCATTACAAGTGTCTACGCGAGACTGCGATCGGCCTACGTTCTTCCACCGATGCAACAAGTGCATTGAATTCTGACAAGCTGATTCGAAGATTCATCTCTTAGGTGTAAATAAGCATTGTGATTCTTTCCATTTTTTTTTTTTAATGAAAAAAAGAAAAAGTGAATTCCCGAATTTTTGTTATGTATATATTTATGTATAAAAAGGAAATTATTCGCATTTTCATTACGACTGTATTTGCACATGAGCATTATTACTTATAACGCTATTAAAATCATAATAATTTTTATATTTTTGTCGTTTCGATTAATATAGTAAATAATATAATTGATATTAGCGGTACTTACGTTTAAAAACGAGGATAAACAGCCGAGGATGAAACCGCGATTCGCACACAAAGCTTGAAAATTTGAAGTTGAAATTTGGAAAGAAGCTTTTGCAGTGCCGCCATCTTTGGTAGCCGAAGCTATAGTTACTACGCCGAAGCTCAATTCACTCACAATTATTTGTAACATATTAGTTAATTAATTTCATATTAAATGTTGTTACGCGTTACTAGTTGAAATCCACAAACAATTCAGTAATCAAATTTAAAACTATAATCGAAGAAACGCTTGCCAATATCACACATTATAAAGTTTATAATACACTTTGATACCGATAAACAACGAGCTTGATAAACGCGCACGACGCCATCATCGGAAAGAATTATGGGCAACTGTGCCGCTCAAAAAATTAATTACAGTACCGTACGTTTGATTCGGTAATCTGCATGAGTCACACATTAAGCAGTTTACAGTACTAAACTGTTTAAACGGGCCGAGTAGACGTCCTTTTTGTAACTCACCACTCGACTCGGCCGTTTACTCGCCCCGTCTAAACCCTGCTTAAGCATAACCAAAAACCTGGTAGTTTCTAGTGGATTACCGGCGGGAATTTCTGGTAATTATACGCCATCCATACCGTAGTCAAATCGTTACGTCACATAGATGAAAATAACAAATGTAAAAATAACCAAAGTATTTGCTCAATTTTTTTAATTATTCCCATAATTATTATTATGAATATAAAAAATGTTCTACAATATTTTTAGCTTAAATTTCATTACGCAATGTGAAAAAATAATAAACAATTAACAATATTCTCTCTTCAACGTTTAAACTTAAAAATTTTACACGATTTAATTTCTACAAACTGTCGGAGAAAAATCTACCCCATTCATTCATTAATTCCGAGATTGTTTAAGCAACAAATAACATTTTGTAAAGGCACCTGTCGGCATTAGATAAAAATGTACAATATTTTAGATTATATAAAATATAGGCAGACATTCTTCCATTCCATTTCTTGCATCCCAGCCCCACCCCCATACGTTATTCTTAAGTTTTTATCAACCGTGTTAATTTTCCATTAAATAGGTGAATTTTTGTTACCGTCTAAACTTAATATTTACAGAAGGGGCAGGACGGAATCTTCTAAACATTATTGTTAAAACATGACACTAATGTGCCAGGAAGGCCTTAATTCTCGTTGTCAACAAGTCACAACTAGATACAAAAACTGTCTAAATAGACTAAAAAATCATTCAAGGACTATGTCAATTTGTTTTTTTAAAAAAAAGCAATGTACAAAATACGATCATCGAAGATGTCAGTTGAAATCAAGAATGTCATACGCTGGAATTCGACTACAAGTATACTGTGATGAAGCGAGTATGCCTATTCCCTATCAATAACTAAAAACAGAATAATTCTCCATAAAATTTCAATGTTAACGGTCTAAAAGCTCAAAATACTATTTTCATAAAATACAATTCAAAATATTCGTCATAAAACTTTTGGCAGAGTTTCATCATTTCACATTATGATGAATTCTCCACATTCGTTAATGCAAATTTCTATATTCTATCTAAATTTTTATACAGAATCTTATTTTAAAATTGTTTTTGGGATCTTATCTACTTGAAGAGTATTGTAATGTTGCATTTGAGGTATCAAAATACCTATAGGAAAATAAATAAACTTCGCGATTAGGTACCGGTATACTTCAAGAGTGCAGAGTCGATCTTTAGTAGCAGTTTTAGTTCAAGATCGTTTCCCATTTTTATCAGTGTTCGTTGCACGGAGTTACTCTGGGAAAAAGCTGAAATCCAGTAATTTACATTATAAATAAAATGTAGAGAAAAAATAAAAATCTCTTTAAACTTACTCCTAACAGATTCCTTGGGATGTATCCTTCTTGGTCTTTAACTTTTGACCACCACCACTCTCTCTCGTATTCATCTCCTTTCCTCAAAACCGTAATTACGTCTCCATTCTTAAAATCCAATTCGTCAGAATTATGAGCTAGATAATCGTAAAGAGCGTATACGAGTCCATTGTTGAGTATACCCAATTTTTCTTGCACACCTAAAACATATCAAAATTAGATAAATGAAAGTGCACTTAATTAACTTCAAACAAGTGACTTTTAGCTGAAAGATTTATATAGTTATTTTTATACGGGGGGAACTCAACATTTAAAACAAAAGGCATTCCGATAATTTATCGGGAATCATTACTTCTTGATTTATATTACAGTATATAAATTTCAACAAAAAAATCACAACAATGAATATTTCAATTATTACTGTATAAAAATTCGGTGCATCCGTCAAACCCTTCTTCGTCTTCCTCACATTTTTCAGCAGCAGTTTCGTGATCACTCAACGTTGTGGCGAAGATGCAAGCACCGTGCTCGACTAAAAATTTGACCATTGGTAAATTGTTGCAGGATGCGGCGCAGTGTAAAGGCGTCCTACAAATATTTGAAAACCGTTCAATGAAAGTTAACTGTCTTTTATTTACATTTCAGATACTCACCATCCGTCACTGTCCTGTGAATTGACGTCGCAGCCAAATTCCACCAAAAATTTAACAATTTCGTAATGTCCAGCACAAATAGCGTTGTGAAGAGCAGTAATACCTTCATCGTTAGCAGCACTTGGATTCGGTACCTATGTGGTAAAATACTAAATTAAAAATCTTTTCTTAAATTACCAAGTAATTTGAGTCTGAAACGTACTTCTAAAGTAGTTTTCTTAACTAATTCTAATTCTCCTTCCAGAGCGGCGTCAAGAAGTAATGCTAACGGATCAAAACTAACTCTTCTTGTAATTTTCACGGAATTGTGCGTTTTTAAATTTCCTTTTTTAATTCTCCTCGAAACTACTCCGCTATTATCGTTAGAACTGCCACTGCTGCTGTCTTTGTCCGCATCGTCTTCATTGCATATATCGGGTGAAATATCTGTATCTTTCGATTTATTTTGAAAACCACCTTCCTCGTAATTATTGTTTTCTTCCACTGTAGCACCCACCGGTCCTGGTCTGAATTGCACATCTATACGATGATGATGATGATGATCGCTTACTATGCCCATATGTTCGTTTCCCGAGTTGTGCTCGTTGGAATCAGCTGTTGAGTGAGCATCAGCCGAATCAACAAACGGTTTTCGTTTCTCTCGATCTAAAGGGTGTCCCACTCTTGAGACAATCACAGACTGATATTTATTAATTCCTGTTAACTTTTCGTGATTTGCATTGTCCATGTAGGCTTCTAACATTGACGGTCCGCTACTGCGATCCACCTCATCACTTTCCATATCAATCACCGTTCTCTCATCCACATTTTCGTTGCTAACGTCTCTAATCATTTGTTGAGTTTTAACAGAAGACGACTCAGCTTTCCTGTTATTATTAATACTGTTTGGATTACTAGACCACAAATTATTGATAGTTAATGAGGATCCATCGTTGAGTTTTTTGGCTGACGAAGACGAATTGATGTATGATGATCCGTTTGATCGAAGTTTCGGAGGCTCCACGCCGGTCTGCTTCTTAATAGTCAACGGTTTGGGTTTAATAGGTAACTTGCTAATTATTTGCTTCTTTTGAGTCGGTGCTGTGTTTAGATCTAGTAGGTCTTTATTTGATGGTGAAAAGTTGTGCGTTTGATCAGTGGCCGATTCAGTTTTCGCATCACTACTTTCAAGCTGCTGATCCGTACCACTAATTTTAGATGAAGAATTTAATTTATTATCGCACCTAGAAATAAATTTTAAAAAAAACATTAAAAAGACACCTATCTATTAATAAAATGAGATAAAACCTTTGATTAGGAAGTAAAGACTCATTTTCCGAAGCAATTTCCGGGGATTGATCTTGTTGACTTAGTCTTTCCGAACTGCCGTGAATAAGCTGCCTAGGTGGAAGTAACGGTTTCTGCAAAACACATGGTTTCGGAGGGAGAGAAGGTTTTGGCACACCTGGTGTTGAATCAGAGGCAGCAGTGGTGGTTGTAGAGTTGGTTGAAAGCGTGTTCTCGTTCGATGAAATTACAACGACGGAGGAACTCAATTGTTGAGAAGAGCCACGTTGATTCTCTAACTTCTCCGCCTCCGCCACTTCGCACAGAATTCCTTGCGGAGTAGTTCCGAGAGTATGAGGAGTAACAGGTAATATCCTTGTAGAAGATGTCTGATAAATAGTTGAAGGTCTGCTGGCATTCACTCGACTGGACGAAACCAACTGTAGTGACGGACCTTTTACCTGAACCACGTTAGAGGTCGACGATGACTGCATTTGACTAACAATTGATGATTTCTAAAAATTCGTAAATATTATTATAACACGTTCCAGGATACAATTTCGATATAATTAACAAAATAAAGTACTGTACCTCGTTATTATTTGGTGAGTTCTGTAACTTTAAGGTGATATTGGTAGTTGGTGGAGGGATATACGGGGGAGCCGCTAAATTATTAACCTTGTTGATTGGCACTTGATTAGAAGCGTATAAGTTCTGCGTATTCGAAGAACTGAAAACTCCCGCCGGCACCGAGTTGCTCACAGTCACCACATTTCCATCCGAGCTTTGCTGTCTACCGGGATAAGCACTGTTATAGATGTATCGCTGTGAAGAAGAGTTGTTTACACTTGGCTGAGTATTTTTGACGTTCGCGTTTTCGTAGTTGACGTTCGATTGTTTTTTACCTTTGGAGACGGCGGTGGCATGAGCTTTAGGCGGTGTATAAGTGGGAATACTGTGCACAGTTTGTGGCGCCCAAGACGAGGAAGATGAGGAAGGTGATGACGAAGAGGGTTGGCCGTTGGGGGAATTGAGTGAGCCTATACTTTGCGAATCCTCGCTCATATCTCGGTTATTCCCATTTGTCGATATTACACTGTTCATCTGATCTTCCGCTTCAATCGATTTATTATTATTATTACTATTACCATACTTAACCGTAAATTTCGTGTTATAAGGCAGAGTTTGATACTTGGGATCGTTTTTATTCGATTGAAATTCCGATAATTCTTCCATTTCGCCATTTAATTTAGCGTGGAGGTCATCTAAAGTTCTCTGCTGGTCCTGAGAATCAACACCGTCGACACCGTTGCTGCTTTCGATCAATTCTCCTTCGCTAATGGGCGTGTGTTGATAAGGCTCGACCGCTGCAACGTTGGACGAGAAAGGCCGAACACGGTTGTTCTTGTTATTAACCCGAAGTTGAGCCTGTTTGACGGTATTAGCAGCATTAATCTGATTAGTTAATTGCTGGTTATGTAATCTTTTACGGTGGAGACGTTGCTGCAACTCGGCGATTCGCTTGTCGATGATAATCATCTCTTCCGATTTCTGACTCAGAATCTCTCGCTGCTGAGATAATTTATTATTCTGCTGATCATTTAGCTTGTTTCGATACTGAAAGATTAAATAAAAATCAAATCATTTTAAACAATGATGCGATAGAACAATCAAAAGGAAAAATTTTCATCAATTTACACGGTTTTAGTGATAAAAGATCGTACTTAATTAAATGAATCTTTTTGTTGTTTCCCTTAATTGACACTCTATATAACTTTATATTTAATGAGATCGTATAGCAAACCGAGCAAACTCGAAATTATCATTAGTTTCCTTCATCCTAATCTAATTCATTTTATTCAAACTAGTCGCTTCTATAAATAATAAATTATAAGCACTGTAAATACTTTTTTTTTTATCACATTCAACCATTTACTATTCAAATAATATTTATATGCGACCCAGAAAAAAAAATTTACAGTAGCCTATATTATTATGGTACAATAAGAGTAAAATTTTGAATATTAAGCTCATTGATTTCATAAAAAAAGTTATTGAAAGAGTTTTTAAAAGATGTATCACTTAATTATATCTATTGTAATAATAGTGTAATAATTTTATTGCAATCTTTAAGCAAAAAAAAGAAGCTTTATTTAATATGCTTACAAATTTCCAATTTTGTAATTTATTTAAATCTCAAAAAATAAAACAAATAATCTCAACAACATATCATTATTTCGAGAGTTTGCTATATTTATTTTAAGTGTAATCCCTATCCCGTGTAATTCGATAAATACCTGTAATCAAAGGCAAGCGAATAAAATATAAATGAGAGAAAAAGGCTTTTATTTACCAGTAGTTCGCGTCGAAGTTTATCTAATTCGATGGCAGCAGCTGTGTTCACGGTTTGACCGTCTCCGCCGTTGACACTATTAATTCTTCCTTTTCTTAATTCCTCCAACTGTTTGGTCAATTGTTCCACTTTGGCCACCGCCAACGATAATTCTTTCTCCTTGGAATTAAAAAGTGACCGGATCGATTCCAATTCCGACGCTGTATACACACAAACAAAAGACAAAAACAAAAATAAAAAAAAAGTCTATAGAAAACATCCTCGGTAAATATCAGAGATAACAGGACTTATTTTATCGCCAACAACACTGACCATCACTCACCTCCCGCCATCTTAATACAAACACAACAACTTAAATTCAATCAGGCGTAAGTAAAACAAAACAAAAGTTATTTTCTTGATTTCTAGCAGAAAGACAAAATCTCTAGGAAATTGTTTTCGGATTAATGGGAAAGACGCCGAAAGTAAATCACTAGTGATGGTCATCTTAATTTCTCATTAACTTTATACACAACACAATATTTATGGTAGCCAAACTCATCTACACCTCACATCTATCGGAATGACAGATTTGAAGGGAAAATGTTGTTTGGTTGACCGTACCCAGTACAAAGATCGATGCTTATGGAAAATAAAAGCAAATTAAATACATCAGTCAAGTGTTAAAGTATGTTTTTGCAGCCGTAATCTTGAAAAAGCGAATGAGCGGAACCTAAGTCAGCGATGCGTTACACGTAGAGAATGTTTCACGTATTTAATGTGCTGAATAAATGTATTTGAAGAGCTTAATAGGCATAAGAGTAAAGTGAGCGAGAAGAGAGATGGAATGAGCTCGAGATGGAGAGATGTCATTAAAATGAGATGCAATTAAGTGTCCACCGAGGAATTACACAAAACAAACGTTGGCAATTTCGCAGAATAGCTACACACAAAACGGGGAATTTCCCAGCTTGAAACACGCCATATCTGACATATAATTTGGGCGATCGATCTTCATTTTTTCCACCGCAAAACGGCCACTTCAATATCTCATTCGTGACACCGCTTATACCTCAAATTTGAGTTCCTTACTTACTATAAAATAATAAAGAAAAGTATTTGACGAACATTAATGAAATTCCTTTACATAGAAAGGTACACACGTATTGATAATTTTAATTTTATTATTTTATAAAAAATAATAAAAACTGCTTCCTAAATTAATTATTTATCAAAATCAAAACAAAATTGAAAATTTTAATAAATAATAAAATTGATTAAAACTCATCTAATAGATCTTGGATAGATTCGGGTTTGGATGATAAAAAATTAATGAAGCTCAAAATAAAAGTATTTCAATTATTTAAATTTTAAAGTTAAGCTTCAAACTTTACTTAAAACATGAACTTCTTCAGTCACTTCAATTAATTTGTTAACGTTCAAAAGCTTTGGCACAATAAAATACTGTAAACCCTAAAACGAATTAACTTTATAACTATTATTATGTGCATGTACAATTAAAATTAAGTTAAGAAAATGAAAACATTTTGCTGTGCTAAGAAGATCGTTAAAATTTTGTAACTTTTAAGATAAAACAAGTCGTCTGGTTCAAATTTTATTAGTCTAGAGAAACTGTAAACCCAAGGCCATTCTAGTGAAACAAAACAAAATTCTGAAATTGTCATGAATTTTACGTCCACGATTAATTTAACTTAATATCATTTTTTACTAACATAAATGTTTGTAAAAGTTCAACGAATTAGTAATTATTGTATTTTGAAATTAATACAGACGTTAGAAAAATACTGGCTTTTATTTTTTTTTTTTTGTCCGTAGCAGAGCAGCTTAATATAATAATAATTTAATTAGAAGTTATCGTTGGAAAAGTTAATCAGGCGTGGTTAATTATTTGGCGCTGCAAAAGAGGGTCATCGTAAATAACCAAAAACAGTTTGTTTTCTCAGCGCCAACTTGAACAAGTAGAGCAAATAGAATAAATAAAGCAGACACAGTTTAGGTTGAGCCGAGTCACCACCAACCATCATCTTGCTTTCAGAACGAGCCTCCTTCTCCCATACCAAAGCATTAGCATCATCATCACGCTGATAATAATGACTTCCGTTAACTTTTCTCTCTCGCGCTCATCTGTTTACAGTTACCCAGATTTTAATCTTCCTTTTGTGTGACAATGTACACGAACGATTGTCCCTCGATTTGCACGGTTTCGCCAACACACGCGATTCAAGAACAATATAACAATAAAGTTGGCGTCGCTTGTATTAAATAAAATAAATATAATAAATAAAGTTCTTAAAATACCAAGCGTTCTACATTTTAAGACGCACACATAATCTCTGTTATTGAAGCTTCGGGAAGTGGGGAGGTGAAATAACTATTTAATTTTAATAAAAGAAAAATACGTATAATAAAATTAAATAACAGAAAACAATAACCTTAATGAGCAATTTCGACAGTCTTTTTTTTTCTCAATGCATTCATAAGTTAACCATTTGTTTAAGGCAGTTAAAAGCCTAAGAACCTCCCTTATGAGAAAGTACCGAAAAAATTAAGGTAACGAAAGGTGCTGTGCAAACTCTTCATTAAGGTTTAAGTTGGAGAAGTTTAATCAAAACTGTTTTCCCATACAAAATTACTGCACATTTTTTTTATTTTATATTTATTTTTGCGTTGCAGTAAAGCATTTGCACAGTTTGCATCTACTAAAAGCAATCGGCCGCGGTGATCGAGGGAGCCTAATTGAGATCTTAAATACATAGCGACGGAATGAATTTATATTATGTAAGCTTCCCAAACATTAAAATACTGAAGAGTCGTAAAGGTTCGATTTAAACCTACGCGCAATTTCTGCTTTTAAATTTCATTTGTAAACACGCCTTAACGATGCAGTCATCTTTAATTAAACGAGAGAAGAAGAAAAAAAAGTCACAACACTTTAGCATCCCCGACACTTTAGAAGATAATTATGCTCGAGTCATTTAAAATGACTTAATTTAAGACTTTGATGTCTTTAGAAGTTAATCTGCATGCCAAACTCTCTCTCAATCTCTTTCACTTCCTCACTCAATCCTATTCAATCACTAGAAATTCGTTTCTTAAAATCAAATTTATTATTTTGTTAACAAAAAAAAAAAAAAAAAAAAAATAGGATTCTATCTGTTGAACACAGGCATCATTCAACTACGGTTCAACTTGCAATTGAAGAATTGAATCGAGTTAGTATTTGCCGTAATAAACGAAAAGATTGAGTGAGAGAGGAAAAGGAAAGATGATTCAATCATTTCGTTCGTTTCCAAAAAAAGCAATTGAATTTTCTATGTAATACATATCAGCCCAAAAATAAAATAAAATAAAAAAAAATTCAAAATGTTAGATTCAATTTCGTCACGCTATCTATACACAAGCGACTTAAGAGTTATCAGCAATTTTACCCTTCAATTTATTAAGAAAAAAAATTCTTTTTTTATTTGAAACGCAAGATAATGATGCAGAAGACGAGAGAGAAAAAAAATTGATTTTTGAATAAAAAAATTTTGTAATGCAATTCAAATCAAAATTTAAAAATGATTCATGAAATTTGTTTAAATATTATGTTATAATAATTGACATAAAAATTACTTTTAGAAGGATTATTGATGGTATAATCATCATTGCAACAAAGAAAATAATAAACCCAATCTCTTTCAAGATTAAAACGACTCTTCCTTATTTATTTATTAAAATTATGTGATTCCATGATTTGAATATTTTTCTACCAGCTATTCCTCAATGTCGTCTTGTACTTCCGGCAAATCACAAAATTATAAAAACTTAATGCTCTCTGGCAACTCCTACGCATCTATTTCATTTCCTCAATTTCTTTTATATTGCTTTACGTATCAAATCTATACCAAAACAACAGGGAGAAAATATACATATCCATTTTAAACGAAACAATTTTCCTATTATATTTTCTTTCAAACAAAAAAAAAAAAGAAAACCGAAGGAAAAAAAAAAATGTAAATTTTTTCCCTCGCTCTTCAAAACTAATAAATTCCTGCCATAAAATGAGAAAAGCGCGAGAAAAATGAGAAAAGAGGATAAGCGAGTTAAAACTGTCAAATCTGCCAGGCAAAATTTATATCTCATGAATTCGAATGAATGTGAAGGAAGGACGATTTGGCGTTATTACTTTTTCAGGGGGAGTTTGGACGCCGCTGGGTGGTGCGAAGATGGGTGGATTGCTAGGTGTTGGTGCGAACTATCCCCTAGACTAGATTTACCCATTAAATATTGATGTTGTATAACGGTCAACGGGTTTTATGAAGAGGAATGAAATAAGATGGTCAAATGGAAAGCGCGGGAAAACATTACTTACAGGCTAGCTTGCATTTCCAAAGACGGAATAAAGCCGGGGATCGTCGGTAGAAAAACAAATTCCTCAACCGCACATAAATATATATTGAAGTTAGAAAAATCGACTCTTTTATATTTCTCATACCCTACGGTACTACCGCACACACTACACTACAAGTACAATATAATAATAAGAGGAATAGAAAAAGAAAAAAAAATTTTTTTATTTTTTTTTCTATCTTCTTTTCAAATTTGATGTGATATTAAACTGCTATCGATCGAGCATATTTATATCTCAAGTTCCAATACACCGAGTTCTAACGTGGCTATCAAATTCGTATTACCCCTTTCATCCATCACCTCGCACGCACAATGCAAACACGTGCTCGCAAAACAATAATAAATGACTAGGCCGTCGCTTAACGCCATCTTTCAGAGTTCCAACTTAAAAAGAGATCGTAAGAGAAGAGTAGTGCTTTTTTTTCTAAAAAGTCGTCGAAGTAATGACTACGCCACGCAACTTGGAATTTTATCTGTTAAGGATTAATGGAGTAATCCACCAATCGAAATAACAACTTAAATAAAAATAAATAAATAAAAGAACAATAGCAATCAACGAAACGCTTTCAAATCAAAAGATAGGACCGTTATTTCAAGTACATGTACTACCGGTATAGCACCAATTATATACCACTCCATGAACATGCACTTTAATTGTTTTTAAGTATATTGATTATGTACTCGTATAATCATTATTTTTTTTAAATAAAAAATATTTGCCATTTTATTCAAACCTCAATCTACATTATAGAACGATGATAAAAGTGATAAATTTAAAAGTTGATAAATCACAACATCAGAAGATGATGAAGTTGAGATAAGCGAGAAATGCAATACTATATAATAATGAAAGGCTGTGGCATTTTCGTGTAGAGTGTAATTTTATTTAATTGTAACAAAATAAAAAATCAAGAAATTTGTACCGCTCTGTAACAGGTATGCATTTTGAGAAGGCTTTGCTGCTATATGTGGTAACTAACTTACTAAATAAGGTGAGGTTACGTTATTTTTTTCAATATCAATAAACAAATCAATACTGTAAACAATAGTCAATAAACAAATCACCTTTATCGTGGTCAATTTACTCCGCCGTGAAAACGATTTTATAAAATGCATCCCCCCATTACAGAACAGTGCCAAAATTGTATTCATGTCGGTGTGTGCGGTAGGCTACAATACATGTATTAATTAATGTTTTTTTTAATTCGTGTCTGTGATTTAGCAACAATTCAATTCTGTAAATACTAATTTCTGTGTCTAAATCCTTAGAATTTTTTTTAGCTTCGTCGTACATTTATTTTGTTTGATTTTTTTCTTTACTAAAGCTGTTGCTAATAATTTATTAAGCTATTTCTCAAAAAATATTTCATCATATTGAGTTTTATTGAAGGTAAAACAATATTATAATACTATTAATTCCACTTAATTATCCCAATAATGTTGATTTATCATTTAAAAATATTAATAGAAATTCATGATAATCTATCATTTAAAAAAACTTCAATAAAAATTTTGTTTGACGTTTATTTAAAAAAAAAAATCTTCTTAATGAATTATATGCATCAATGCAGTTTTTTCTCTCAAGAAATAAGGAATTCGAAATATAAAAAATTATTAATAAAGAATTTCAAATAATATATGAGAGAAAAGAAAAAAATTGCGGATAAATCTAAATCCTCTTACGCGACTCCAAATATTAAATTCCTAACACTTTTGGCTTAATAAATTTTCTATCACTGAACATCAGCTGCTGCAGAACTAATTTACACCATCCAAAACAATCTCGCCGTAAAATATATAATAAGGATTTACCACTTTCTTTCCTATTAGAAATGTATCGACTTTTTATCTCGATCCCTACCCGACAGCTTCCGATGGCAAAGGGGGTGGGATGAAAAGTGGGAGAGGTGCAAAAGAACAAAAAAATATATATATCTCCGCGACATGGCTAGATTTCCAAGCGGAAATGACTGTTCTTTTCACTCAAAACCGTACACTAGCCAAAGTCAAAAAGTTAAAAGATATGGCGGCGTAGCACCTTATTTTCTTTTTTTTTTTTCTTCATTCTTAAAAATATATAAAATAAAAGAAATAACGAAAAAAAAAAAGCTGTTTCCACTAGAGATTTTCCGACGTTGAAAGCGAAATAGACCGAACAATAAAAATGAAGACGCAGATAAATAAAAATCTCTTTACCTTTTTATCTTAGAAAGGGTTGAATGAGCATCAGAATGAAAACACGTCACAAAGGTTGAAAATCCAAAACAAAAAAAAAAAAAACTACCGCCCACCACTAGTCAACTCCCCTCCAAAAATAATTTTTTTTTCTTCTTTTTTTTTTTTTTTTTTAAAAAAAAAAGTAAAAAAAATTGATAAAAATCCAACGTGTTTTATCAAGGGTAAATAAAAGTAAACGATTTTCTACTTTTTTTGAAAATACTACGGTAAACTTTTCTTAAGAAGATGAGAGGTTCTTATAATATTGGAAATACTTTTAACTATAGTACCGGTACGTATTAAATACCTTTTTAAAAACATGGCACCGCTAGATTTCAAAACGTTATACAATTAATTATCATAGACCCTCTCAAACTTAATGTATTACCATAAAATTTTTGTTGAACTCGCAATATTTTTAAATAAAGAACAATCTATAATTATTCTTTATGACATTGTGGCTCTATGATCTGAATGACAGATTTTTATGTGACGTTCAATACGCGTATTTTGAGCTTAAAATTGTGACTGAAAGCTTTATTTTTTTACCGTTTTCGCATTAGGCCAAGTTATTTTACGCCACTGTAGGTTTCGTCTGAAGTGTATGCCAATGTAATTCCATCAACCCGCTTTTCATCTCTCCATAATAGTAACAACTTCCTCAAATAATAATTGAAGAAGAAAATCAAGTCAAAAAATCTTTAAAAGTTAAGTTAAGTGATTTAAAAGTAAATTTTAGATAATAAAAATCCAAGAATTAACAGGCGTTTCGATGGGAAAAATAAATGAAAAAACCCGATAAGAAAAACGCGAAAATAGCGAGAAGGGTATTTAATAGAGACGTTGGGTGGGTGAAAAAGCTTTTCATTAGGTAGAGTAGCGTTAATTAAAATGTAAATGGGTGAGAAAAAGAGTTAAAATGTCGAAAAGCTAATCGATAAGAGCTTTCCGCATAGTGTTTTCAACGGTGCGCAATCGAGTACAGTCGAACGGAGCTTACTTAGATTGGAATTGTTAATCTTCTGCTGATCCACTTGGCCCCTGAGTGCTCTCAACTTCTGCAGTTTCATTTCCTGAGTTTCCACCCTCTCCCGCAATCGTTGTAGACGCTCGTTTTCCGTGCTCAACTGATGACTTCGTTGCTCTTGCTGTTTCAAGTATTTCACTCTCTGCTCTTTGGCCACCAACATCTGACATTCAAAACACAAATCACTTTTAGTCATATTGTCAGAGCATAAACAACACAATATCTCATATTTCAAAAAAATAAATAAATAAAATACTGTATAGAACACAAAAATCAAATTATACTTTTGTAAAATCTGCTCCACTTGGCCATTGATAATATAAAACTAATGTTTGTGCACCGTGTGAATCAGTGCTTTAAAAGTGAGCACACAACTGCAAATTCTAACAAAAATTTGAAAAATTTGTTTCCGTTTCATTGACTTGAGCTTAGAAGTGAAATAATGTGGAAGTGGACAAATAAAATTGCTTTTTCTCCCCAACTTTATGACATTTGTCGGTGAACCAAAATGTGTTCTCAATTTATTTTTTGTTTAAAAGCAAATTTTATTGAAGTTGTAAGCAGGTTTTTCTAACATTCCCACATGATCCAAATATTTCTTCATTTTTTTGTTGTTGCTAAAAAGCAAAAAAAACACCAAAACACCAAATTTAAATACGGTAACTTATATCAAGAATTCCCTTAAAATAGAAAAACACGGAGTAAATCAAACTTATTGAACCGATACTGTTTAAAAATAAAATAAAATAAAAAAAAAACTTAACGAATCTAATCTTACTGGATCACATCAGAGTAACAAGGTGAAAAAATAATAAGATTAATTAAAATAATGTTCGTCTCGCAATTAATTTTTGCAATTAAATCCCTCCTTTGAACATATCGACATTCAAAAAGTAGAACTAGATAAAAGGTTAATGAGTACATGGAACACAGCGCAGGAAATGCAAACAAAAAAAAAGAAAGAAAGAGGAAAGATTGACTACATGTACTATAAATTCGGAATAGTAAAGGTGCTTAAGTGCGCAGGTGCAAAAGGATTTGAAAAGAGCAAACCTGTTGTTGGGATTCGATTTGTTGCTGTTGGCGTGCAGCCATTTCCTGTAGCTCGCTCACTGTTAACTCCACTCCATCCGGTAGCTACAAAATAAATAAACACACTAATCAAATTTCATTCCACATTTCCGTCAAAAAAACATTCATCATTACAAAATAACATGCAAAACTAATATTACACAGTATTAACACCATTTCTTGTGTGTCGTGTGTTGCTGCCGAGGAGTTTGTATCATTTTTCACCTATAATGAGCTAATTTCGGCTAAACCATATTTTTTCCCCCCAAGCTGAAAATTTTCAATCATTCATTCTAAAAAATGCGAAACAACCTGGTGGCACTAATTAATTATAACTTAATACATGTATATTTTATGGCTAATTTAACAGTTCAAAACCGCATCCAAGCCTGGTGCAATTAATAAATTATTTAAAAACTAAATTTCAAGCTGCTGCATACTAAAACTACGAATGCTATTTAGGCTATTGTATAATTATGGCTATAAATACCCTTCGACCACCCAATGCATGGTCGAAGTAAATGGTATTTATTTACCAATAGCAATTATCATTTTAATTATTGTAACGGTTGTATGGCTTTTCCCGTCCCATCCTGACCGACCCAACTCAGGTTTAGTTATAACAGCGGGCAATAAAAAGCTTGGAAAAGCCAGAATGTCACTTCTGTATGCGTTTGTGCTCACAAAAGTACAGTACTGTAGTTGGAGTAAACATTACTAGCAGGGACAGATTTCGGAATTTTTCGCACTGTGGTTCGCTTTTGAAAGCTTTGTGACCAATTTTAAAAATTTACTAATCGATTTTTAGAATTTATAAATTGATTTCGATAGTTTAATAGTGCAGGCCTACTCGATTTTTTTTTCAAGTTCAGCAAATGATTTTAGAGTTTCCAATTTTTTTGCCATCTTGGCCGGACCTACGAATACTCATTCTTAGTCAGAATAGAATAGCACAAAAAAAAATACGGTTTTCTTCAAGCCTTTGTTATACGGTAGTCATTCTAATGAAAATAATGATTTTTTTTCTAAATCTGAAGATTATACAATTGTAAATCAAATTTAAAAAAAAAATTTTTTTTTAAAATATTTCGATAATAATTTTTACATTGATAAAACTTGATCAATTTGGAAATGCAATTTTTCTTTTAAATTCGTGTGCCTCATTGGACTTTTTCCAGAACGCTTAACCTTTTTGAAATTTCTTTAGAAACTTAAAAAATAAAAAAATAAAAAATAGGAAAAAAATCCCGATTTCCATTTTACAAAAATAACATTTCTGACTTTCTATTCACCTTCGGTTGATTTTCTCCGTCTGACCGTCATTTTCCATTCAATTCGTTTGAAACGCACTCTCCTCAACTGACAAATATTCACACAAACGTTACGCGAACATGTTTTTGTGTTGTTAGGGCACACATTAAACAACCTCTGGAGATAGGAGCCGTGTTACGTCGTACCGGTAATCGCAACATCTTAACTTTCCATCATTGAGAAGCGATTAAATGGCCACCGTCAGCACAATAGATGAAATTTCCCATAAGAAAAACATTTCGGAGCCTTTCAGCTTCCAATTTCACATTCCAAAAGTGCGACAAAAGGATTTTTTTTTCCACCCGGTACAAATACGCGAGTGAGAGCCTGAGAGGCCATCTTTTTCATCAATTCCCCATCTATTCCAACATAAGTGCTACCCGTACTTTCACGTCTACGCTTGGGCAAAGGAATCAAAAAAATATATATACCGGTAGATATATAAGATGAGGGAGAGGGGGGGAGGGGGGGAACGAGAAGGTGAAAGGGTGGAAATGAATTCAAAGAATGTCACGTGTTGACGAGTTTGAAACGCGAAAGAAAAATCGTTCGAATAAAAATAAAATGAAAAATCTTTTCCAATGTTCGATCACGCTTCCGGTTTATCTCATCAAATCGAAAAATGCATTTACTGAGTTCAAAATTGTCGGAAAAAAAAAAATAAAGATAGAAAAAAAAAAAAACAGAAGAAAAAAAAATTCATCTATCTATTTTATTTTCCATCTACTCTAGAAATTCTCCCGCTCTCATTCACACTCCACTTATAAAGCGATCATTTAAGATATTTTTTTTTTCTTGCGGAGTAAAAATTCCTCGTTATTTCCAACGTTAATTTATTATCCGAGACAAAAAAAAATTCTTTATTTTTTTTTTGGGGAAGCTATTATTTTGAAAAACTATATCAAACCATAATAATAAAAAAAAGTGTTTAAAGAAACAGTTTAGCATCATCTTGAAAAAGCAAAAAAAAAAGGAAAGAAAAGAAGAAAAAAAAATAATAACTTTTTTAATAAAACTTAAGTTTGTAAAAATAATTACAAGTTTAAATTAAAAAAAAGTACCGTAATGATAATTATAAAATAAAAAAAATTGAATAGAATAAAAACGCACCTAAAATGTGTAGCTAAAAAAATAACAAACTATAATTTCTTTTATTTCGATTTGAAAATTTAATATTTAGGTTATTGATGAAATTAATGTTAATAAGTTATTCATCTAGCGCTTCCATTTTTTTTTTAATGGCAGCATTTGTATGATAAATGTTTCCGCTCAATTTGTACGGAAATCCAAAAAAAAGAAGAAGAAAAATTTAATAAATAAAATATTTCTCTACTTGTTCATCTCGAGTGAGCTAGACAAAAAACCAACATTGTATTAAAACCTCTCGCGAACAAAAATATTTTTTTTTTATATCAAAAAAAAAAAAAAAAAAGGTAGCATTTGAGTGAAGTAGGGGGAAAAAATGTCTTTAAGTTGACGTTAACCCAATAGAAAAACAATAAAAGTGCTCTTCACGCTTTAATTACAGGATTTCTACTGCGTTACACTTAGGTGAAAAACAAGTACTGTAGCGAGGCCCAGCCACACGGAGGCGGGGGGCGAGGAAGGGGGACACGTATCTTTTAACCAACGATTTCAGAGCTAACAAAAAAAAAAAAGCCAAATTCGATAGTAATTGCAGTCAAACACCGAGGTCACAGACGTCAAAGCGTCAAATCGAAACTATTTACGCAGCATTTGTCAAAAATTACATCTTTTCTTTTCTACTGATCACCTTCATCACAAGTTCACATTTCTTCAAGAAACAAATGCATCTGGAGAACCCTGAAAACACCATTCTGTGTGATATCATCATGAACGTCACCGCTCCAAAACAAAAACCAAAAAGATTTAGCAAATATTAGAGTTAATTACTATAAAAAAATGATTTATTCCATAGTTTTTGCTCTTAAACTGCACATTATCATTTGCACCGCACGTATAGTTATTACGAGTTTTTTTTATGAAACTTTGTTGTTTTGACATGACAATTAAATGTAAAAAAAAAAAAAAAAATTACTTAGGAAATACAGTAGTCACAATTAAATTCTACATTAAATTTATCAAATCTCCTTTGCTAAAACTTCTTTTGCTGTTTTTACAACTTCAAAATAAAGTCTTGTAGCTATTAAATCTCGATTTAGAATTCCTACGAGCAAACCAAAAAAATAGTTTACAGTATTGTGCATTTATTTTTCTACAATTTTACACTTAACCCATGAAGTCAAGAATCATACAAAAATAGAGGTCAATGAAATCATCTCCAAAAATATGGAAATTGAAAACTGAATACCTGTAATAATAATTAATGTATTTAAATGATGTTCACAATTTTTACATATCATTAAAGTGACATCATTGAAATTATGACCTCGAGTATTTTATAACAATGAAACAATAAATGTTCGAAGCACTTCATTACCATCTACTTTAACGTAGAGATTAAGCTTAACTTATTCAAAATACCGGTAATGCATAAAATTATAGATACAGTATTGTAGTATAAAATGTACAATACAATTATTTCCAATCAAAAATTATTCACAACTAAACTGATTTTTCTATATAAAAAAAGCATGTCCGTCATTCTAAACAGAAACCGTTACGCGATCGTAAAGGGAAAAAAACTGTTTCGTAAGTAAAAATTTCACATAAAACCCCTTTTTATAGTAAAATTTGATTTAAAAATACATCAAATGTAGGCTTGCACCGTACTAAAATATTGAATACAGATATAAAACAGGTTATGACAAAAAACGAAAGAGGATTGGTCGAGGTAAATGCACTTGCTCATTCAATAAGGTAAATTAATTTTTCAAAATCCACTCTTTTGCAACTCAAAAAATTCAGTAAACTGGACTTTTACACTATCTTCAAACCTTTCCGCAAACATAAAGTCGTGCATAAAACAAAATTTCTTTGGACGGCATTCTACCGTGAAAAAAGATTAAAAAGATCAAATTGTCACTTAATTTAGAATGGTCCCCAAAGACCACGAGAATGATAATACGCGTAATTAAAAAACATCAAATTTATTTAATACTCTCGGATGCGACTACGGATGGATCGTGGATCAGGTACACTTCGCGCAGAACCGAGTCAAGTAAACAGTTGGCAATAATTTATTGGCTTACACTGTACAGTAATGCTAGATTTTTTTTCCGGACTCCGCTTTGCCTCGAGCATCCGGCCCAGTTCGGATGGTCATGAATGGAGTGGCTATTGGTCACATGAGAAATTAAGCAAATGAGTCCCCGCAGCACGCAATTAAGTAAATGTAATCAATATGTCCGCCAACAGCCGAATCATCCCGCTGGGCTTTTTCATATTTAAAACTCTTCCTCGACAAGAGTGATTTATATGACGTCAGTATCAAACGGCGAGGGGCCAGAAAGAGAAAGGGGGGGGGGGGGGGGGAGATTGTAATTAATGTTGCTTCAACTTAAAATTTAACGATTCTCTGTGACATTCTTATCTTTGGACGGAGAGTGCGTTCGCTGTTGTGCGGAGAAATAACGTTTTGCGCCTGCGTGTGAATAATTGCCGTCATTATGAAACGCAGGAAACCGTTACCTAAACATCAGCACGCAACAAATTACGTCCACAGTCACGTATACTCGCTAATTATAAATAAATCGTGATGCCACAGCCGATCTTCAACGCACGTCCACCGCCATAACGTGCAATTTCAATCGCATCATTTCAAAAAAAACTGTTTAGATTAGCCTCGAAATTAACGAGTTTCGTGTGTATTTCTACCAGTTAAACCAGTTACGTTTCACTGAAACCAACTATTCCCCGTAGAGTAAACGAGGTAGTTGGCCGCTGTTTGTTTAAATCATGCAATGTTTAATTATAAAAATTACATCAACTTGAATTTGTTATTTTATTTTTAGAATTTATTGTTCCCTTTCAAAATGTAATCGTACTTTTTAAATAATTATGAATTTAACGAAGCAATGTTTTCACGTTTCTAAATATGACTTTCGCAAATCCAATTAGCCCAAAAAAAGAAAGCTAATTACCCTATCAAAAATCGCTTAACAAAGAAATAATTTGAAAACAATAATAAAATTAGCAAAACTGTCCGCACGCGTCGTCTACCGTCAATTAACGAACGGCGTAATGAGCAATGTAACATGCGTCACGACACGCGGTCGGATGACAACTGATTAATTAACGTTTATTTAATCTAAACAAAATTACTGTCAAAAAGCCTTTGCCACGAATTACGAATAAATTATCGATTAGATACGAGGACACCAAGCAGCTTGTCAATTCAAACAGATAAAATAACCACATAACAACAAAAAAAAAAACCTACCGGTACTTTTTTAAAAAGAAAAAGTATAATACAAAATTTAATAATAAAAAAAAATCACGTGACGTCACCACCCCTGCAGATAACGTCAGACTCGCCGTAGTTAAGAGATAGGGAAGAAAAAGTTTGGAGCGTTATTCGATGACGTGAGCGCCGTCAAATAAACTTAAGAGATAAGCCGCTATCGCCGCGCAAAATATTAGTTTCGGATACGTATTAATCTTCTAGTTTGTTCCGCTGGAACGATACGGTACACGTCCAGTGGGCGTGGCTAAACAAACTTCAAAATAAACAACATTCTCGTTTAGTTCCAATTTAAATACAGTACTGTATTTCTCGAAATTGTTTTTCTTGAAAAATGCATCAACATTTATTCATCTCCGAGAGTTTTAAGATACGGTAATGCCGTAATGATAATAAAATTGCGCAAAGCCTATGGAAAAATAGTACTCACACACTCAGCGCTCTCGTTTTTGTTGTTTCGAATAGGCGTTATTAAGCGGGGATTAGGTCTTAATCCATGCATCCCAGCCCTCCCAGCTCAAATTAATTAATAGTAATTGTACGCACGCCCAGTTAAAGGCAAACGATTAGGCCCAACTATTATTTTTTACGCTAAATAAACCTAAAATCACCGTGTGGTGTCGTCTTCAAAAGCGTCAACAAATATATAAAAAAAAAGCGATGGACATGACATGAAAAAGAATACTGTTGTATGTAGTCAAAAAATCACGCTTTTATCTGTCTCACTTTTCTTTTATTAAATAATAAAAACATACACTTTCATTCTTTCGTAAAGAATTCTGGTGCCGGGGATGTTTCGATGCGTCACTTCCGCTCGTCCTTAGTCGTCATCGAAATCACCAGAGTTATTTCAGGAGTTCCACCACAAGTGTAAAAACATGGCACGAAACCAACAATTTTTCAAACAAATACAAATATATACATTTTTTTTTTCTCTCTCGCTCTCCATAATATTGGATTCAATCCCAATGTCACGCTGACATTTCTTGTAAATAAAAATAATTCTATTTATCTCTCAAAAAAAGGGGGGAAAAAAACACATTGTTGGGAAAATTTGACTCCTTTTTGGAAGTTTCACTCCAAATCTTAGGAGCACTCTATACGCCGCTAACCCATGAGCCTCATCTAGTGTTGATGTAGCGCACCTAGCTTACTGTACTTTCTGTACTTTTTGATTTAAAGAAAAGAATGGTGTTATAACCAAAACATTGAGTCAGTTAACGATAATGCTAACAGCGTGCGGGTGCCCACAAGTTTTGCCAAATTCGATGTCGATAGCGCCTAAATTTTCAATAATTAATTTTTTCTTTCAACCTCGATTTTTTCAACCTGAATTTTTGACAACAGCTGTTTTATGTTTTTTAATTAGGCGCACTCATTAATCATAGTCGTCAAAGTCTCTCACTCTCTCATTATTACAACCAAAATGGCCGCCAGACGCGTAAAGAAAATTAATAAATAAATAAATAAAAAGCGGTTCAAGAATTTGGCATTCCTAAAATTATATATCTCTTTCCCTCCCTTCCACCGACACCGCAATTCATCCCACCCCAAAGCGTGTTTACGCCGCACCATACCGTAGCATAGCATCGCATAGCTGCGTTTTCAATAAAAACGCCCGTTTAACTATCAGCTGATCACGTGATTTCATAACCTTCAAGGTATAAATATTTCCCCGACGTCAAACTCGCACTTTATTAAATTTCATATCGGCCCTCAAACGGTAATAAAGTCAAATTGAATTGACGAAAATTTCCTTCATTTAATTATTCAGCCCACCAGAAAATAAACTGGATGCAATCTAAAAAAAAAAAAATTCGATAAACACTTTTTATTAAGCTTTTATTCGATGCTCGTTTTTACTTGGCTGTTGAGAATAAAAGTGGCACAACGTAATTTTTAATTAATGCCTCTTTCATAATGCAACGTTAAGAGTAAATTTAATAACTTAATAATAATTATTATTGATAGCAAAAGTGAAATTCATAAAACTAATAATTATTACTCCGGATATTATTTAGATCAAAAACAGCACGAGTTTTACTCATTTCGATGCAGCCATTTCTCCTCTCGCTCATTACAATATTCAAATGTGTGAACTGCGTGAACATGTACATGCGGTTAAGATTTCAAAAAAATGATGGCATTCTATTCCAAACGCCATCTGGTTTCACTCCAAAAATAAAAATTAAAACTCGGGGAAAAGACTTAAAAACTAGACTTAAATTGAGTTAAAAACTCTTAAAATACGCAGTTTCATTTTAATCTTTATGACCATAGTAAAAGCATAATGCGCGCCCCATAAATTTTCACAACTTTTATACCCAAGTGACAATTTAGATTTTTAAATCATCAAATTAAATTTTAATCTAGGTTTTATCGAAATACTTATTAAAAAAATTGACATAAACATTCTCGTATTATAAAATTCATCAAAATTAATGATGCAGTTTTTTAATGCTTAATTTGAATTCTTTTAATACATCAGAGCGACACAATACTGGTATTTCGTTGCCACCAAAAACAAAAAAGTTTTACTAAACAAAATTGAATTTCCTTCAGCAGAACGAACTTCTTTCTAGAATAAAATCGAAACTTAAACCAATACAAAAATTCGTTTTTAGAAAGAAAAAATCTATTTTTTTGTAGCAACAACATAGTTTAAGAACTGTGAACTCAGTGTAAAAGAAAAAGATTAAATAAAAACTGGATCACTTGGTAAGAACAAAATAATTATTATTAACCAAAAGTAATAAATCTACAAAATAAAAGGAAATTCCTGCCGCGAGTTGACATTGCGTGTATTACAATTGATGAACGCGTTCACCCCTTCACCCGTGAAACGCGGAGAAAACCTGATAAAATCACACGCGTTTCCTTAAAATTTCTACTTAAACTTGAATAAACCCCTTTCCCCCTCCAAAAAAAAAAAAAAAAAAGAAAATTAATCAAAAGCAAGCAAACGTTTCACATGAACGGCATTTACCTTTGATAAACCTCCTGCTCCATCATCTGCTTGCACTGTACAGAAAAATACAACTCAAATTCCTCCCTCCCTCCACCCTCTCACTCACTGAAGAACACGTGGTGCGTGATACTGCATGTGCGAGATTTTGATGAAGTCGGCTGCAACTTATCTTTGCGGATGCAAAACGTCGTCTGCTCAACTTCATTTTTTTTAGACTCGATTCAAATTTCGCTGGGGCTTTTTTTTTATATACTCCTACATTCGGCGCGTTCTTTTAGTTAAACATATTAAAAGATAAAAAAAAAATAAAAATAAAAAGACGCATTCCACTTGGTGTTTCATTCAATAAAAAACCTCGTCTTTTATCTCAATAGAAAGGTGAATTTTTCTCTTAGGAAAGGATATCCCAGCTGATACTCGTTTCGATATTATGAATTTTACATCCGGAACAATGTTTCATCATCTCTCCCGAGAACTAAATCCGAATAAGAATAAAAAGAAACGAATTGCATTCTACAGACTAATGTGCATCGGGCGCTTCAACTCATACTCAACAATGTTATTAAACTTTAATACGCAATTAAGTAAAAAATAAAAATACAAAAAAAAAAAAAACTGACGACGAATTGATAACCGCGCATGCGCAAAAATATATCTCCAGATGACGGGATAATTGAAACGCGTTTATTTCACTCCCACTTATTTCTTCGCGCTTGTTTTGCCAACGATTTTGCCGAATAGAATCCAAAATAATAATGCTACAACAGTGAGAATTTGAATGCTAAATTTTATGGAGAAGAAGTCTTCATACACAATGCAGCTTCAAAAATTGGAAAATTAACGACAAACTAAAATGTTGAGACAGTAAAACGTCGTTATGTAAGACATAATAAGAAATTTGCTCTTTGCATTAAAAATTCATTTGAAGTAAAACGTCTCAAATCATCAACTGCCATCAATAATTAACAATGCAGCATGATTAAAAACAGAACTTTTTTTTAAATCCTTTTTGATCAATCATTATCTTTTTTTATTGAACGTGGTAAATTAATTATCGATTGTAGCCATCACCCTCCAAAAAAAAAAAAAAAAAAATTGAAGTAAACCCAGCACTTGACTTGACCGGGAACCTTTCCACATCTCCGCTGCAATGAGAATTTCAAACTTTCGCTTTGACTGCATTGCAAACGCTTTACTATTATAATTTTTGAACTTTAAAAAAGTTAATGAGAAATACGATGCCAAAAATTTGTTTGAAAGGGTTTTTTTTTTATTTCTAAGCTCGTATTATTGTTTATTTCATTTAATGCTCCGATAGCATTGCAAAACGAACGCCATTAGTACGTACGATTCCATTTGAAACGGATCCAGAACTTTCCGTCACACACATTGTGGGGCGAGTAGGCGGTGTTAGCAAAACTTAAGACCCATTTGCTCCCCAGCCAACTAAATTCGATCCGTTTCTGCCGACGACCGTGTGGGCTTCGGGGAAAACGATGACAGCGGTGGGTGCGGAAGTCGAGTGACGACCGCGTCACACAGTCCAATTTAAAAGCAAAAGAAAATGCGAGAAAAATAAATAGATGTAAAGCAGAAGACGAAGAAGAAGAAGACATCTGATTTTCAATCTCATTTCGAATGCGTTGAAGCTGCCAAAAAATTTTCTATATAAACGTCGTCTGATCAAGCAGACAAATAACCCCCAAAAACGAAAGAAAAGAAAAAGAAGAAAATAAATAAATAAATAAAAATACTAGCGTCTGTTCCAAAACACGAAGATAAAAAAAAAAATAAAATATCGCATCGTCATAAATATAAATTACGCTACGGACGGCGAAATCAAAAACAACACCCCCTCCCATCTCAACCAAAAAAAAAAAAAATCTATCAACTTTAAATTATTTTTTCCTCTTGACACATGCTTTAGGTCCACGAAAGCAAAACCCCGATCCAAAGTTTTTCCAAAAAGCGCACTTTACTAGGTGTTCTCAGAGCCACGTTTTCATAATGAAAAAGTGGCGAAAAAGACATTCTTCACTATTTTCATGATACAAACACTCAGAACAGTAAAACTGAAGCGTAAATTTAGCTCCTAAAGTGAGAAAGTCGCAAAATGACGTTTGAAATTCAAGTGAGCATGCATTGCACAGTAAAATAAAAATGCCAGTATCTATCTCTCTACATTTCATAAAATATTAATTACCTTTACTATTCGAAGTTGATTATAAACTTATGCTTAATTTTCTAGATGAGTTTGCAGCGTGAAATCCTTGCTGAACTGACGCTCAGGTTCAATTTAGCACATACAATAATTCTCATTATAATACTGTCTGTATACATTTACATTGCAAAACCATTAGCTGAAAACTTGCTGAATTTGTAAATTTCAGCAGTCAGCCAAAGCTACTGCAGCTAGTGTTAAAACTTAACCCAGACATTACGCGAAACTAAATTTACTCCCGCGTAAGGAGTAGTCTGAATATTATTGTGAAAATCCTCCCAGAATTCTTGTTAAATCCCAAGAGAATAAGCGGAATATTTACTTCCATTTAAATTTTACGCCTGTATTTTACTTGAGCGGGGAAAAAAATCATCTCATCATAAATGGAGCTCGCGTCGATTCTGTCTTCGAACACGTACTTTTTATACTACAAATCAAAAAAAAAAAAAAAAAAAATTCTCCTCTAAAAAGTAAATAAATAAAAATTGGCTAACGATTGAAAACCTCAATTTTATCCATTCGCAAAAAGCTTAAAATAAGGCGTAACAAAGTTCCGAACGCTTCTTCAACCTGGTCATACGCGAATCGAGCTGTAGAGTAAAGCAACAACAAATAAAAAAAAAAAGCCTATTATGAAAAGTTTTTGTGCGCGTTTTGTGTTGTTGTCGTCGAGTAATAAGCAATTTTGGGAGTGCGAACAAGTGAGGTGATATCAGACGGGCTTTTGAAAAGCGCATAAAAGCTCCGCCATTTTTTTTTTTTTTCTTCTTTTCCTTTCCCTCCTTACATACACACAACATAACACGTAACATAACGCAACAACATAAACGTAAAGACTCTTTTCCACGTAAACATCGCAATTTACGACGCTTACAAATCAATATAAATAAATATATGGCGCCCGCCCGCCGTATCTTCCTTCACTCGTCGCTCGACAAACACCAGCGCAGCCCTACTACTCATCGCTACCATTATCAAATTCACTTCCCTAAATATAATCTTTAAAAAAAAAATATGCTGGAAATTATTTATTTGACACTTCCCGTTCAAACATCCCCTCCCCCCCTTACTTTCATTTTTTACTTTTATCTGGCTCTCCCTTTTTTATCCTTCTTCCGAATATATTTGTACGAATGTAACTTACATAAAAATAAAATGGAAGCGCCATTCGATTCGAGCAACGCTTTTAAATAAGAAAACAATCGAGTTCTGTTTCACCGCGCCTGCGCACTCGCTCGACTCTCTTTTAATACATTATTTAAGGATAAGTTTGGTATTGATTAAGTCGTAATCGATAAGTATCAATAAAATGGTGCTAACAGCCGTTGATAGGCATTACAAGCCCATAAAAGCCTGCTATAAACATGAAAATTAAATTAAGGTTAGACTCGAAGCTCTTTAATCTCCCTTCGCTATATTATAAAGATGAGAATTGTTACACTTGAGAAATCCCGAGACATTTACATCGCACTTTGCTTAAAAGAAGGACAAATTATTAGAAATTCTTTTCGAGAGATCTATAACCTTTACGTCCAAGCTCATAGCTTTTTCTATTCCTTACGTGTTATTTCAAGTAGATGTAGGCCTACAGCATAAAATTTATAACGACCGCTTTGACATGTTAAAGACACTTTACATTCCGTTTTGTTTTTATAAAAACATTTCATAAAGTAAATATCAAAATAGAGTAAAAACCGTATATAGGAAGATCCCGCATACATTGCTTTTCATAAATCCAGCAAATCCAGTTTTTATTTATTAATTCATTTTTTTGTGACAAAATAGGCTATACATGTATTGTAATTACTGTATAAAATAATATAAGTTAGGAGTAATTTCGTACCAGTACAACCTTGAAAATGTGGCGACATGCACCTAATGAATAGGTTAAGATTTTTTTCTGTACATTTTTAATTAGAATAATTCTCAAAAAACTAAAATAAAATTAATAAAACGCAAAAATAGTTTAATTTTTTTTTAAAAAAAAATGTGCGCTTGTAACAAATATGTTTTATAATGATTTCCTCATTTCGAAAAAAATAATAAATAAATAAATGTTGTACAGTAATATAAAAACATAACATGGTTGGGAGTGGTCGTCATTGCTTTTAATGCTCGTATTAAAGTTGATTATTATTAAGGTTATTATTTTCGTTACCACCGCATTTCTAAATCGAATTTTAACGACTCGATTAAAAACTTTAATGGCAACGAAAGATATAATTAAATTAGATAAAATTTTCTTTAGCAACATAATTTTCGTAAAACCAATTTATAGAACCAACGCTACAGCAGGAAAAAAAACATAATTTCTTTTTCTTTTAATAGCCACAACGTACAGTAAGATATAGAAACAGCAAACTGAGATAGGTAGCAACAAAAAATAAACAGAATAAAATTATGATTCCAAACTTCAAAAAAATTTATTTATTATTAATCCAGCTCAATGCAATAAAAATAAAATAAAATTAATAGCAAGCGGAATATTTTGGACTAACGCATCATCACCTTTATAATATCTGAAGTGATAATAAAAAAAAAATGAATAAAAATATGAAATTGAATGACGTTTGCATCGGAATCCATGAAAAAAATGCGAACGAGATGAAGAAACGAGGACATCAGAAAGGTTGAATGTGAAAACCGGTTTGAAACAAACCAAACTCGTACGTGCGCGTTACGTTAACGTAGCAACGCAAAGGAGGAGCAAAAGTCGAGCGGAAAGAAATAAACCAAAAAAAAAAAAACTTTAAAAAAGAGAGCCTGGGAAAGTTGGGATTTAAAAGTTTGATGTTTAGATTAATCTGCATATAAGAATTTGAAAGCAGCTGCCTTCGCGCTATCGTTGTTGACACCCTTTACAAAAACACCTCAACAATGCGCGTGCGCAATCAACAACGAAAGCTTCAATGAAGAAAGAAAGAAAGAAAAAAAAGATGCCATGTGACAACATTTTCTCACGGTTAATCAAAGCAACGATTGGCTCTCTCCGAACATCTATAATTAACAACGGGAAGAAAAATATTACTTAACTGTTTTACCTGCTTTTACGATACTGCGTATGTAATTTGCGATTAATTGATCAAAGTTCAAAAGGTGAAAGGAATTCGATATCTGAATCCATCATAAAGCTAAAATTAATCGCATTGTGGCACTATTTGTGGGATTATAATTTCCATACCACAGGATTTCTAAAATCTAGATTTATCGACTAAATCGCGATTTAATGTTTTGGCGGTAATAGTAAAGTTTTACCAACGCAAATAACTTTTTAGAACAACTGCAAAACAAAAACGAGTTGGAAGCTCACGACAAAGGTTTAGTCAAGACTTGAGATTAATTACCGAAATCCGAATTAATTAAAAAATTGCACACACACAAAAAAAAAAACTGAAACCTGAAAGGTTTTACTTAGTAAAAACCACATTAAATTAATAAAAATTAAGTAATACTTTTTTCTTAATTTGATTTCGATTTTAAAATTGAATTTATATAAAAAAATTTTATTTTTTAATATGTAGAATATTCGGTGGAAATAAAAATATTTAATAAAAAAATAAATCCAACATACAATATTCAATTACATTTTTACAATAAAATTGTTAATATACTGTAATTCTGAAAATCTGACACATATGCGAGTATCCTGTGACAAAAAATGATAGCATAGTTTCTTATGTACTGTACATGTATGTACCTCGTCCATAACAATAAAGTACATGTACATGATTACATAAATTATAATCCAAATTTAACCTTTTTAAAGATTCATATTTTTTTCTATGAGATTTTTGAACTTTTCTGTATTATTCTTTTTTTTTTTTTTAATCTCATTGTTAAGTCCAAGTGATGATTCTGAATACGAAAATTTATTGTTCAAAGCTTTGTAACTGGAACGAGGATCAACAAAATGTTCAATCAATGTGGGCCAGTGATGCGATCGATTATCTTACAGAAAGAATTGAATCCTTCAGTGGGAAGGGGAAAAAAATTCACTTTACCGGCTGATTAATTATATTCAAAAAAAAATCATTTTAAATTTTTTTTTTAAAAAAGTAGATAGAGTAAGCGATCTTTCCAAAATTATTTCTGCAATGTTTATTATGAGTTAGGGTATGCCAAATACTCGACCAAAAAGTGCGGCTTACATGGCAATATGTACTCATAAATATTGTATATTTTAGCCAACTGAGATCAGTTTAAATTGGGTAATTAAAAACAGTGAAAAATGGCAAAACTACTTTTATTGATCGTTTACCAAGCTTGAAAAGGTGAATTTACTTTTAAAAATATTTAAAATTGAGTTTAGGCCAAAAACCTTTAACAAGTTTACGATGTCTCGCGCTGATTATTATTTACCTAAAGAGTTTCTACCGTATTCTCGCAATCATTGCAGTCGAGAAGACTTTGATTAGAAAGATAACTATTGGTTGAGCCAAAATAGTCGAGTAACCGCGAAACCCACAGGAATTGAACTGAGCTTCCAAAAATTAATTCACCGCCTATTTACACCTCATTTCAACTTTCTAATTAGTGCGGTGAGAAAGTCTCAGAAACCGAGTTCCCGTAAATTGTTACGAGTTGCAATTTTATTGCCTCGCGTAGGCTATTAATAAACGAAAAGAAGAAAAAAAAATTGTTAATGATTGTTAAAGTGCGGCGGGTCAAGTGAGCCACATCTAGACTCAACGTGATTCCATCAGACGAAATTCGAGTCCGGAGCTAACACGTCCGCCCAAACACCTCGTTCTGATCGATAGGGTGACGCGCGCGATGGCAACTCCGCGACTAAATTATAAATACCTACAGTAGGGGTCAAAATGTTATCCCACATTTCGAAATTGGAAGTCAGACATTTGCCATCTCACGTGTATCGCCGACTCCTGACCTTTCGCCCACCGAAAAAAGGAAATTTCATCCGCCAAGTTTATCGGTGTCCAAAGTCAAGACTCACTAGGTGGAAGCGTCATTGGATATTAAATGGAATCCTAGCATCGCTCACGTCCAAACTCTCGTCTCATATCCGGTGTCTACTGCTTCAATACCTAATACACCGGTGGCTGCCAATCACGTTCAGAGACGCCGCCGCCGCAGTTTTTTTTTTATACCACTTCCGCCACCGAACGATGTCGCGACCAAAATATTATTACATTTAAAAGCTCATTAAAACTTGGGGATATTCGAACTTGGTACGCAAGAAAATGTTTACATTTCCAAATATTTTTAAATAACTTAAATAAAAGTGCGCAGGTAAAAATAAAAAGCGGAAATTATCTAATGAATGTGAAATTGCTCCCATTGTTTTCACTCATTATTTACACAATATGTGAAATTATTAGCTCATTATTTACTTTACAGTTTACGATATTTCGTTTAGATGAACAGTTTTATCCGATTATTAGAAGCACTACAATCGCTCGATCATTACAGCCGGCTCTTGTAACAAGTCCATTAAAAATATTACAAAATGTTTGTTTTGAATTATTAATTAGGAGAAGGGTGGCGGGTGATCATGAGGAAGTGCGGAAACTTTTTCATATAATAAATAAGCGATGAATGCAAGGGGTGACGTCACCAGGTACGGATGAACGAATACAATTGTTTCTTTTGCTTCAATCTCTTCAACACTCAAAATTAAAGGGTTTGTGCAACGGAAACGGAGGTTTCCAACAGATGAGAAATTTGAAATTGCACTGCTTTTTTTTTTCTCTTACCCTACGCGTTTATTTTCACTTCGACCGAATTACATTCTATTAAGGTAATAATCCCCATCGTATAATTTACTGCATTTTATTGTTATTTTCTTTTTTTTTTTCGCCTTCCTTTTTCAGTTTTGAATTTTGGTTTGTATTTCGAGTTCATTGATATTCTGAGAAAGGAGATTGACTTGGGAAGAGATGGCGTCACCGACTCTTAACTCGGCACCGTGTTTACAATTATGATTGATGGTTCTCTTCAACTTTGGACGAAAATAATTGACGGTTTGCGCCCATACTTTTGGGAAAAGTTTCAAAAAAAAAAAAAAACGTGTCACCAAACAGAAAAAATTAATTCATTTCCATAAAGACCATAATGTCAGTTATTTTGGCTACCGAGCTCGATCACAACGGAGTAAACCACATGTCTAGGCTACCTACCGTAATGTACTCAAAATATGATTTCTTTTTTTCAACTTTTTACTCACAAAATTCATATCACAAAACTAACAAAATCAATATTTTTACTAGCTAATTGCAATGGCATTCAAGCTTTTTATTATTATTTTAAAAAACTTTTCAGTAATTATAAATCAAAGTTTTACATTTGGAAAAGATGTAACTACAGTATTAAAAATTTAATGCTTTGAATAAAATACTGAAACCAAAATTTTGCTTAAAAAAATAAAAAGTTCCAATTTTAACAATTATAAAATACAAATTTTTGAATAAAATGACACCCCATTCACTAGAAACAATCACAGACGGTGCAACCACTCGTCAATACGGCACTTCCCTATTTTGCTAACTTGTGTTATACAGTATCGTAATGTTGATAAAAATAAAATTAAAAAAACGTAAATAAAAATGTATAAATTATTTTTGCAGAGTCGTCGCTTATAATTACTGTATTACGAGAAATTGCGTGACCAAAAGAAAACATTTATAAAATAAACCAACAGCTATCAAAAGCAATAAAGACCTACTTTTTAATTTCAATAATTTACGTCATCTTTGATTGATTGATTTTTCCTGTCCCACCCTGGTCAACCCTCGTGTTCTAAGGGACAGTGGGAACTATAATGCGAGAGTCTTTAAAGGTCAAAATGTCACTCCCGTTTGCACACCCAAAAAGTGTTCCTTCCACCTCTGATCAAGTGCAACATTGCGGAACTAGAGTTTTCAATAAAGCAAGGCCGAATCTCCCCCACTCTGTTCGCTCGTTCAAAAAATAATTAATTTTGATTTCTAATAATAGCAAATTGTTTCTTAATGTTCCGTTTAATATTGCCGTAATTAAAAAAAAAAAAAAAACAACAACACCAAATAAAAATAATAAAAAGTGAACGTTGCATTAACATTTTTAAATTGGGCTTTAGAAGACGGGAGAAGTAGGAGGGGCGGAAAGAATTGAAAAATTAATTTCGAATGTATACCTGCGACCGAAAAATGCGGTTAGGCGTAGTTGAATTAATTCCAAAAAAATGCCACCCAAAATTAATTTTAAAGAAAGAAAGAAAAAAAAAAATGAGGTCAAAATCAAAGTAAACTAAAGCGATGTGCTACGGCGAGTGGTTTATGGCAGAAAACAACGTTCCGCTCGGAATTTCATTTCACAATTATTTCAGCCTTGATCTCCAAACTCGCGTTTACGAATTCTTTTCTTCAACTAAAAAAATATAAGGTGTATATATATATATATATATATATAAATAAATAAAGGAACAAATAAAGCGGTTGTGACCTCGACGAACAAACAAAAACCTTAAAAAATTGCGATCGAATTATTAATAAAATAATAATAATGAGAGCAAAGGTAGCGTCATCTGATGATAAATCTGATTCTGACGGAGAGCATCGTCCGCTTACGTGCAACTGGGTCAATCGCCGCGTTTCAACCACTCAAATGCCGGTAATAATCGTAAAAAGAAAAAAAATATATGTATATTATGAAGAGAATGTAAAATCAATGTTTGCGACTCGCTTCAACGCACTTTTCGATTAGAAACTAATGTTAATGTCGAGTGCTTTAATTAGTCATTTCGAACGAAGCAAACGACAAAATAACAACAACGAAGATGTTACTCCGATGACCGACTTTCATCTCCCAACTTCATTATTGTTGCGGCAGGGTCGTTCGCGCAAAAAAATTAATTCGCTTCTTAAAAAAAAATATAAAGACAATTACAAATAGCAAACTAAAAACTATTATATCTTCTTGAAAAAAACAAAAGTTTCGGTAAACATTCGTTCGGTCTGGAAAATATCGACGAAAAAAAAAAAATAATTCCGACGGAATAAATATTCATTAGAAGTTGACAAGTTTTACACTTGAAATGGCTTTTCCCTCTAGAAAATAGATACATGTATTTTGTTCCGCAAACTTATTTTCCTTCTAATCATCATAACTTCCGATCATTTGTTTCTTCCTCGTAAGAAAAAAAAAATTTTTTGAGGAAGTTTTTATTCAATCGAGAGAGGGAAAAAATACAGTCGGTCTAGAAAAAAATTCGATTCATATAATCTCGGTTAACCCTAAACACTGCATCAAAATAATCAATTATTTCTAGAAAATTTCGAGAATAAAATAAGATTATAAATAAAGCAGTACCGATACCGTGGAATTTTATACCAAGAAAATTAAAAATTAACTTTATTTTACGCAAACGCCATTTTAAGTAACCGTCATGGTCTATAGGTCACACCAAGGTCTAAGCTTATTTTAATTACATTTGCCTTTCTTCCACTCAATTTACTAATTATTAATAATCTGCCCAAATACAGTGTATAACAATGTTACTTTTAATTACTGTACTTTTAATATACAGTACTGTACTTGCGTGTACATATTACCGTGTTTCCCCGAAAATATAACCTCCAAAAATAAACCCTAGCATGATTTTTGATGCCGCGAATAATACTGTACATTATAAGCATATCCCAAAAATAAGCCCTACCAAAAAAGTTCGACGTTCAATAGGGCTTTTCCTAACACCTCCTTATTATCGCTTATCCGACTAATAATTGAGGCTCTACTGTACATAAATAAGAAATGAAAATTTCTTTCTATCAAGATTAATATTATCGAGAATCCGAGTGCAAAAGTGGCATAACTTTCAATCTCTTCCTCAATGTTAAATCCGCCGGACTCAAAAGAGGCTGACGTAACGACATTGACCTTTTCCCCCGCCACTTCTGCCCTCATCAACGGGCAAAAGCTGGCACTCGATCACCGTCGCAAACCGGAATGACAACTCGGTCACGCCGCACTTCCGCAAAACATCAAAACCCGTAAAATCATAAATATCCAGCGTCATTTTCATTCTTATTCTTCGGCGCGTGCGCACATCGGCGCATTTTTTTTTTGTTTTTTGTTGCGTCGCCGCCGTCGTTTGATTGGCGTGTAATCGATTCATTAAACACTAAAAAAAGAAGAAATGTTTGATTATTCTCTCGTGTAATTTGTTTAACACATCTGATTAGGTGTGATTAGAGCGCCGTCTATCAATACAGACGATGATTACGTTACATTCGGGCTGATTTTCATCTAAATAAGCACTTTTTATTTGCACTTATCAGCTGTGTCAACGCGTGTCGCGTCACTTAAGGAAGCCTTTATTTATTCAATTTCGCTGTTATTTTATCGAAACCCAAACACAAAAAAGAAAGAAAAAATAATAAAAAACCAAAAAAAAAAAGTTTTGAGATGGGTGTGTAAATGCGACATTTCACAAGTTTTGCGCTCACACCCTCGCGCCACCAAAGCCTGGTTCACACGGGTCAACCGAGGTTGCTCAACTTCAACGATATTAAACATAGAAAAATCAAATGCCGGAAAGTTTTTTTTTTTTTTTTAATAATAATTTCGTCCGCTTTCAATATTCAGTAAATACAATAAAGACATCCAGATGTCTCATTATGATTTTAGAAGTCATTCATTGTACAAAAAATTTGTTAAGGGAAAAAAATATTCGAATTGTTGAATAAAAAAGTCCTTCACAGCTGTCAAAACCAACCTTAAAAACGGTACCATGGTTGTACCGAGAATTGAAATTTTCGTTACAAGTAATGGCAACTTCGTTTCGTTGTACTGACACACTAACAACTGACGTAAATAAAACTTTTTTTTATGCCATCCGATGTTCCACTTGATTTATTCGTCTGCTACGAAATTAGGTGTAATCAATTTTACGCTAATTGCGAGACTATCTGCGCATGCGTGGAGCTTGAGAGGCTGACGTGAGTGGTGACGAACAGACGTGTGTGTGAGTAGGGCTGGGCTCGCACTGGGGAATATAGATCTTAATCACTAGGATCACCGGCGCTGGCCACGTGACCGTCGTTCCTACCACCCACGCAATCCGCTCAATAAAGCGAACATCCCAGAGTTGTCTAGCAATGAGAAGGAGGGAGGGAGGCGATGGGGGGGGAGAGAAAAAATTCCATTTCTAAAATCGAGCGTTTAAAATTCACCTGCGCAGTCACACACTCGCAACTCCCATGCTGCAAATTTGCCAAATGCATGTAAATATATGGCAGCGGGATTTGCCTCGTCAAGCAAGGTTAACAAACCGCATCAACATAATTATTATTACGAGCCAACAAATAAAATTTATAAAACATGGTTTTATAGTAGAAAAACGTCAGCGTTATAATTTAGAGCCCGGTTTAAATTTAGATTCATAATAATTTTAAAATCTACTTACAATAATAACATTCAAGTACAGTAATTCAAGGTAACGTCAAATTGAAAATGTTGACGTAAAAATTAAATCAAAAAGATCATTTTGATTAATTTTAATATTTCGCTTTTTTTCTCGAGTCGACCTTGGATCTAACGTGGTAAACGAGTAGAAAAGTTCTTCTAGTTAAATCTCACTCTTTAAAAGATTTGGGTAAAACGATCGTACATTTTAATCAAAAATGACAAGTAGATTAATAAGATTGAAAAAACAAATTACTGTATGTGGATAAAAAATATTATTTAAAGTCCGCTAAAACCATCATTTTGATTTTTCCGATCGGTGCTCACAAGGTCATCGATCACTCAAATCAATTTGTCCTTTTTACACCCACAAATTACTAATTATTTAATTAATTTTAATAACCATACTAATAATTACTAAATTACCGGCATCTAATTATATTTATAATAACTAATAAAATATTTCTATTATTACCGATATATATTTTTATTAAATAAATTTTAATACAAAAAAAAGCCAAAAGAAAAAACTCGCAAAACTAAAAAAATGTATCTGATAATTAATTGTGCCAAATTTAACAAACCTTTTTTTAAAAAAAAATTCTAAATCCCTAAAATACGTTTTTTTTTAAATTTAAAAATACTTCTTACTTAAAAAAAATTAAATCCATACGAAAAAATATTTAAAAAAAAAAACAACTTTAAACACCAAGATTACAATTAACAATAATCGTAATTATATTTCTATTCAGGCATAATTATAATTATTTTTTATTATGCATAGCCCACGGATGACGTCATCTTTGAAATCAATTTTGTCGACTTCTTGCTCAGCTCGGAATTAAATTACACACATTCCAATCCACGACTATTGTGAAAGCGCAAATCATATTAATAACTAAATTTATTAAAATCGAAATAAGATTTAAGCCACGCCCATCCCATACCAATCCCCCCCCCCTCTCCTTCCTTCTTTTTCTACATCAAATTACATCATCATTATTATTACTCTTAATGCATTTTTCTCTGGTTTGTTCCCGTGAGATGCGTGAAGGTAAAGACTGTGCATGGTTCACCGAATCCCTTCAACGGACAGCTGATCAAACACCAACCTCATTCTCATTTTCATCCATTCAAATTACATTTACATAAAATAAAAAAAAATTCAAATCTAGTGCATGCATTTCTGGAATAAGTCTGCTGAACTAACATTCAGTTACTAACGCAAGAAACAATGCGCAGCCATTCTGTTGACTCGCAATTTGTAAGTTCGAGCGGTCAGTTGAAGCTATAACAAGTACTGTATTAAAATTCAACAAAGTCAGGTAGAAATCCTTAAAAAAACAAAAAAACAACCTTGATCAAAAATATCGCCCCGGGGCTTTGGAGTCTAGCTGAAAGCTACGCGCTCCTGCTCATAACAAATTTTCAAGCAACGGTTTTTCCAAATTGTAAACACGTTAATTAACCGGATACACGGGCAGCGCAACCGTTTAATTACCTTTCTACCTATCCGTAAAAAAAATTAATTAAGGATAATCTGAAGAATATTAACAGATAATTACTACGCATGTGCGACGACGATGAGAAAAGAGAAAAAAAAAACTGCTTAAAGTTTAAACATTGAAAATATTAAGAAATGTGAAAATATTAAGTTTATTCCTGATAATTACGATACTAAAGAGTGAGTGATTAAGCGACGCCAGCGGGGGAAGGGGGAAAAAAATGACGCCATCGCCGACGTCATCATAAAGTACAGTAGGTGGTGAATCGGAACAAAGCAATCGCTAAATTGATTTTCCTTACTAATACGTTAACACGCCGATAACAAAACAGGGTGTGAGCGCTGGCTTTCGTGCATTTCTCATCCTCCTATCTCCATTCCTATAATATTTAACATTACAAAAAACAAAACCCTCGACGCATGCGCGGAAGTCACCCCCGTGTTCAACACATGCTGCAAAAATTTCGCCACTTTTCCATTGAAAAAACAAACAAATTGCACGAAAAAAAAAATCGTTATATTTCACCCGGAAAACACAACTATTCAAATTAAACTAAATTTCCTTAAAATAAAATTTGCTCTTTTAAAATCATTCACTGTACAAAACCAATGCAAGTCAAGAGTAGATAAATTTAATCAATTTTAAACGTCGATTTTCTTAGTTCAAAATTTTAATTACTATACTGTACTATGTACAATATTTAATTTCTTTTTATATCAGCAATTCCACGTAAATAAAATTAAGAAGAAGAAGAAAAAAATTTGCATCAAAACATTCCATAGAAAGCGCAATTATAAAGTACAAATCTCGTTTTATCCGTTTCATATTCAAATAAAACTCGATTATCAAGTTAAATTTCGCATGTAAACTTGTACAAAAAAAAACCTATCTCTCTCATTAATAATTTTTGACACAATATAATATTATCTTCTCATTGATTCTCCGGAAACGAATCAAATATCTTAATCCTCGTAATTGAACGCCAAGTGTGTGATAAATTATTACTGAAGGAAGTTTGTGTGCGTAAACGTAAGCGCACGAAAAACGCCGTTGGAGCTTGAAGAAGACGAGAAAGAACAGAGCAAAAAAAAAAAAAAGAAAAGAAAAGAATGTGTTTACAGTTGGCGAAAGAATTCCTCGCATTAAACTTGAAGTTAACTAACTGGGAGATGGCCAAGATCAACAATTGAATGACCTCCAATTACAACTCAGCTCAAACACAACACTGCATCCAATATGTACCACGCCATTCATATTATTAAAGGTGTCGAATAAAGCAGGGGGGGGATACGTATAATTCTAACAGACTGGGGGGAGATTAACGAGAAAGGGAACGAAATGAAAGAAGAAAAAAAAAGCCATTAAAGAGTTAGGCTTACCTGTACCATGTCTACCTGCAATTCGCTTGTGGTATCACATAGTCCATCGGAAGGCAGCATAAATACGAGACGAGCAGCCGCTTTTCAAACAACACAACAACAACAACCAACGACCAACATAATTCCTAGACTCTTCTCATACACACATTATCCCGCACGGGCGAAGAGAATTATATCCAAAAATAAACCCCGATAACGTAACATATTTCTTTTTTTGAAATGAGAGGGAGAGCGAGTGATAAAAAAAAAAAAGCCAGCACAAAAAGTTTGGGCTTCACGCGTTCACTACACGTCGACCGATGCAAACGGACTGCTTCCTATCCCTAAAAAAGTTTCTTTTCAACTTGGATTAGCACCGCGGGAATAGTAGCGCTCTCCAACATGCGCCTTACCAAGCGTTGAGCGCTCTCTGAGCTCAGCTACTCGTAGAGACTAAGCCTAACACGGCGGCTGAAATTATTATTAACCCTCGCACCGCACAAACCAGCTTCAAATTTTTATTTTATTATGCTTAGCGCACGGCGGCTGAAAATTAAACTCACGGTAACGCGATCACTTCGACACTCGAAACACCGATAAACATACTGTATAATATTATTTACCAGTATTATAAAAAAAAAACAAATTTCAGTATTTTTTCTTTTTTTCGTAAATTTTTAAAAAAAAATTATTCAGTCGCGCGAAGTCGTTGAGAGTTTTTTAAAAAGCAACTTCGTGGCTTGTTGCCCTCGCTTTACCCCTGCAGCAGCACCAGCTTCCTTCACCTTAACTTCCCTCCTCTTTCTACCTTACTAATCCCCTCTCCCTCCTCACCAGACGCCATTCAAGGTGACGTCACACGTTTCGTACAAGCTGGGGGGAAAAAAACGAAAAAAAAAAAGAATGCCAGATAGAGAGAGACTGGGTAGGTGAGTGGAGGGTAGAGGAGGAGTGAAAGGTGCATTCCATTGAGGAAGGAGTGGTATGCAGACAAGTTTTTGAATTGCCCTGAGAATCAAACACGCCACCCAACGGTTAGTCCGTGAACTTCCCCTACCTCACTTTAACACCCCATATCGGAAAAGCGTCCTCCTCCTCCTCCCGTGCGAACAGGTAAGCGCTTAGCGATTGGTAGTTTACACCTGGGAGAGTTGATTGTTAAGCGAGGGAGAGAGAGAGCAAATTGCCAAATACACTTTCACCGGATTAAAAATTAAAAAGCTGCCGCTAATCGCGTTTGTTGACCTCTTCAAATATTTAAACATCTCATTATGAATAATTAAATTATTTATTGAGCAATTCCCCTCCGCTTTATCTGATATTTTTTTTTTATTTATTTTTATTATGTTTTTATAAGCGGGGAAAATTTCGCAAATATGACGTAAAAGAGCAATAAGCCGATTGTCCATAAAATACGTATCAAGGCGAGGGGGAAAAAAATTAATGCTATTTTATTATTAATATTGAGTGACTAAGCGACTTTTTATGTTTTAATAAAACCAAATTTCACTCTTTTTACGACTTTTGAATTTATGATAATTGAAATATTTGCTTTTGCAGTACTGTGCACGAAAAATATTTGTAAAACGAATTTTTTATTCAAATGCAATTTTTTGTTGTACAAAAACATGAATTATTGTATTTGGTGCATACTGTCCATCTATACCAGAGCTCTCAATATTTACTGTATATTCTGCATTATTATGATTATTTACTTTTAATTGAAATTTCTGACATTTCGGTATTTAATTATCCTTTTAATCATATTAATTCTTATGAAAGAAAAAGTTAATTGATTTTCAAAAATTATTTATGACGCTTTGCCTAATACTGCCCATGCAAATACTGTAGTATTATTATATTTAAAAAAAAAAAAAAAGTATTTGAATAAAAGGAAGAATCGATCGAGATCACCGATCTCCGAAGAGAATGACATTTTGAAGGATGAGAACACTTCCCAACTTCTTTAAAATTTACTACAAGAAAATGCTGTACAGTAGTTCAACTCCACGTTATATACCTTTTAATAAAATTGAAAAAAAAAAAAAAATTGTGAAAACTTTTACTAGTAAAATTAATGTACTGTGCATGTACTTTATTGAGTCGGGACGGTTTGGAAGAAAACTATCAACTTCAATTTTTATTTAAGAATCACTAATATTTTCAAACCTTTGCAAAAATTTATTCACGCTTTTGTGAAAAACATAAATTTAATCTAGATAAAAATTTAAAAAAACCGCTCCATTACTTCATTTAATTTTTTAGATTAAATTAAAAAAGCAAGTCATAAAGTTATGAATTTTCTGAAAATATATACCGGTACAGTATATAAAAAAAAAAATTAAAAACTCTAAAGTTACTGTATAACAAATAAGGCACATAATAATAATAATACATGTACTATTATCAATTTATTTGAATAATTTAAAGGTTGTAATTTGTCATTCAAAAATCAAATTTCAAGCTGCCACCTCATAATTATTTAAAATGCGAGTGATGCAAATAAATAAATAATAAATTAATTGATGACATTTAAAGTAAATGACTAAGTTCAGACTTGTTTACAAATGATCTAGTAATTAATCCAAAAGAGCGAAATTGATACAGTATAACGTTTCTAACCATATACAGTACACTACTGTATTAATTTCCGAGTGACTTAATTTCCGAACGCAAAAAGATGATGGAAATGCTTAGCGACATTTTTTTCAATTATAAACCCACTAATTAATTAATCATCGTAGGATCGGAGAGTGGTAACATCTCTCTACCGAGGATCGTATTCTGTTTCACCTTAAAGCAGTCAAGACTCTTTCGCTTCTCACTTCTGCTCATTTTCCAACACCAATTATTGTGAACAAATTGACTAAAGTGCGTTAAGTGAATTTGATAGTAAATCTCCGGTGTGAAAGTCGCAAAGCCTCGATCAAAACTCATTTTCATCACCCATTCCGGTGCTACTAAGTAACTCCCGTTACACAAATTACATCAATGCCTCTTTCATTAATGTTTCTCTCCCGCACATTACTCCGGGATGGAAACCATAAACACGGAAACGGAGAAAAAGACAACTTCCATCAATTCACTCAATCACTTTGACGATAATATTCAGTTCAAAATTCAATCTTTATGTAATGGGAAGAAATCTAATTTGGTAAAATTACAGTACATGTACATGCAAACATTTTCAATAGTAGGTTACATGTATATTCCCTGCTGTCCTTACATGGGACAGCAATAATTTAAAAAAATAAATAAATAAAAATATTGCATTCAATGCTTTTCGGAATTTTTGGCATCGATAGTTGAAATTAAAAAAAATTGTAACCAATTGTGATTTTAGAATCTTTATTGCCGCATTAAGCAACTGTGTTTTAGAAACTTTTATAGGATAAATATTTAAAAAAATATTGCAAGTTTATTCTTTCCTATACACTTAATTTTTCATTAAAAATGTTGGTTGCCGTCATTATCGGTTCAACTAATAACTGAACTGAACAACTTATAATAAAGCTTAAAAAACGTGTTCCGTTATTTATGTCAACGCAATATTGTTTATAATATTTAAAGCGCTTTTTATTTGCTCGTAATTTGAGTTAGGAAACCGTTTACGGTATAAATCTAAGCCATTAACCACGTCGGTGCAAAATGTCGCCAGCCGTAATTTAATATTTATTTTTCCAACTTAAAAACGTTTGAGAAATAAATTAAAAAGATTTTTGTACTTAGTTTTCCGCGCCGCAATATTTGTATAAAACGTTTTTACCCAAAAATTACCTCCCCCCGCCTTTCAAACTCTTTAATACCGGGATTCCACTTAAAATAAATTTATGCAAAATGCTAGAGATAACTTTCTTCAAATTTATTGAGAGTTAACAGTGCAGAAACATTTCGGAAGCGACTTTTGTTTTAAATTAAGTAGATGCAGGATAAAAAGAAAACGCAAAGACGACAATTTATCACGTGATTCGGCAATCGTCCAATTTTAGGACCCATACTATATGCCAATATAAAAAAATAAAATGAAACACAAAAAAAAAAAAAAACAATTGTGAGACACTGCGTATAAAATGTCCTTTATGGTCCATTCACATTGCAAAGAGCAATTCAATTCATCTAATGCACCCATATATTCTACCTAACACAACTTTGTGTAATTAGGATAACAATAAAAAAAAAAAAACTTTTTAGAAATTAACTAAAAACGTCAGTGCTGCAAAACCTAAGGGTGGCGAACCTCATGCAAATCAGTCTCAAATAAAAGATTTTTAATGATCAATTTTTAAAAAAAATGAGATTGCATGCACCCAAATGAACAGACAATCGTAGCATAATATTATAATACATTAATAATATTTTTTGAATGTTGCTGGCTACTGCTTAATTAAGGATTTGGTAGAAGATCTTTAACAAGTACAGTAAATCTCTTTCATAATGATAAAGCAATGTTAAGTGGTTAATATGTACAGTGTATTGAATATTTCGTATATTCAGATTCATTAAATTCACTTCCTAAAATCAAATACTGGAGTATTTTTCTGACAAAATTCCTTTGACTGTAAGGAAACTCGTTTAATACAAAAATGTTTTTTTTTTATTTTTTTTTTTATTATAGGTTCAAACATTCCATCACAAAAACGGGCATAAACAATATGCGTCACACGCTGCAATAGCGACAGCAGCGAAAATAATGTGATGATTTGGAAAAGTTTTAGTAAGTTTTGAAACACAATATAATACCGTAGCGTAAAGCCATTAGTCGCTTTTTCACGTGTCTAAATGCAATTCCAAGAAAAATAAGTGAAAATAACATATCGAGTTGTATCGTAAAGTGTGATTGATAATGTGACAAATTACAGGGAAAGCCGTTCATCCACACTCCAATTCACCTCCAACCCTCGTAAACCTACGTCAGAGTAGACTATATAGCTATAACTGCGGCACTAATACTGTATTTCGCTTTTTCGTTCACTGTACATGTATTCGGTATTTCCCCCCCCCCCCCCCCCCCCCCCCCCAGTCGATATACTTTGTCACGTGTCACTAAACTTTCCTAAGGCTGAAATAATGCCGAGTTCAAACTTTTGCCAAGCGTCGAATCAATTGCTCATATAAAAATGTAACGCATTTAACATAGTGTTTGCCCCGACGAAAGCAAAACTCGCGCGCGTGTAGGCGATACGATATAAACTAGTGTATATGGATTAGTGGTCAATCGATGAACTGTCTGCTGGCCTATGACCAAATTAGACACGCAATACTTGCTGTTGGCTGTGGAAAAACGAGACCATTCGATAAGACTTTAGGCTTGCATTATAGAGATAATAAAAGAGAGCTGGCGAAACACAAAATAATAATAATAATAAAATGACAAAAAAAAAAAAAAAAAATACAAGTCATTGATGTTTATAACTGCGAAACTTAAGCTTAAATTTGTGGTCAACATTAAGCTGTGTTTTAGTGTGAGTGAGAAAGGTAGGCCTAAGAGGAATACAGTACTATATTTGGCCAAATGCCACCTCTACAAAAACCTTCTAATTAATTAAAAGCTGAAGAAGAAACACAATTATTTTGGATGGGCAAAAATAAAAGAACAAACCGATAAATTGTCTTTTTATTTCCGAAAACCCAAAAGCTTTCTGTCGTCAGCATTGGAACACTCAAAAAGTCAAATGCCACTCGTGCCGTCGCTTTACCACCGCCGTTTCACTTTTATTGTTTCTTGTATTACACGCGCATTAAAACAAGTGCACAATTATTGTTATCCTTTTAGGTAGTTTTAAGATACTTTTTTAGGCTGTTTAAAAGATTCTGTACCGGTAAAGCAACTTTTTAATTTGTGTATGGAAAAGTGGGGACTCTCAAAATCAAATAAAGCTGCATTTCCATGATTTTCTTTGGCCCTTGAAATATGTTCAAAATTATTGTAACTAATGGTCTAATAGGCCTAATTAGAAAATACGTCACGCATAAAATTATTCTCAATGCTGTGGTTGAATTTGAGCCCTCAAATGACTTCCTTTCTATTTATTTATTCTTCCTTTCACAAACATAGCAAGCAATATTGAGCTTGAAAAGCTTTATATTAGCCATACAGTCATGCACTTTTACGGTAAGGAAGGTTGCTTTCATAGTTCATGCGTCCGTCAACTCGCATGAGCTGGAGGAAGGATTAAGAGACGACTGTAAATGTAAATACTGTAGACTACGGTACCTCGAAAATAGAAGAATCCATTATCACCCATACAGCTTAATTAATGATTTTATTTAACATACGCTTACAAACAACCTAGTTATTTTTAATAGCATTACAGGCACGATTGCAGATTCACTAGAATTGCGTTTAACTTTATTAGGTTCTGATCACTTCTAACGTTTTCGCGCGTGGTGGTGCCATAAAATACGAAACCGCGAAACCACCAGTAAAATGTTTTTTTTATCACTTGTGAGATTCGGAATCTCGCCCACCTAACTAAGTCTTGTGGTCAGCTCTTTCAAAGCTGTTCATTTTTTGAATTGCTGTGTTTTCGGTCGCGGAAACGTCTGGGATTTGTCTCGAATAGTTTTATAATAAATATTCATTAATAATTATTTTTAGCATAGACCTAGCCGCTCTGGCAATAATTTAACACGTGACGTATAATGTAAACACCGAGAGGAGTTTACGACTTGGAGATTAAAATTTCCGGTTGAACTGTGTGAATTAGTTTTTGGGCTAAACAATACGGTCGTAAAAAATAAATATTTCGTAATTTAGTCTATTTTCGAGTGCTATACGGTAATTTATAATTCTAAAAAAATTATCAGAATAAAATAATTTAAAAGTGGTTGTGAAAGCAACAAAAATATACCGTATAATATACTGTATTTTATATATTATATTTTACTCGCTTTCCTTTTAATAACAGGGTAAAATCCGTGATAAGAATTAATTTAATTTAATTTAATTTAAAAACAATTGTCGTGGCTACGCCACACTGTTTATATTACATTCAACAATTCATTATTCCAACAAACAAAACCCCCATCAACATCTCAATATACATCAACATACTTTCTAGAATCAATGGATCAAAAATTATTTACCGGTATCGACTGTTTTTTTTTAATTTAAGGTTTTATTATGATAAATACAGTATTTACTCAAAAGGTGTCATGTTCCATGTTTTGAAGTTTAACCAACTTGATACTGTATCTGCAAAGGTGGTAACGTAATTTTCAACAATATTCATTTTTAGCGCAACACTCATTTAAAGGAACCAATAAAGCTAAGTTTAGTTTAATAAATGAACATTCACGTCACTTTTTCTCTTCGGTTTAATTAACTTAATGCTAATTATGAAAACTTTATGTCATAAAAAAACTTTATAAAATTATGCATGTCGTCGGGTTTATATCTTTCGCCCTTTCGACGTTGCTCTTAAGACCAGTAGCTTGTTAAAAAATGGGGCTAAATTTGTCACTTTTGCCAAAAAATAATTTCTCAAAAATTCATTTTTAAACAAAAGAAATGGAGAAATGGGCGCAAAAGTTCCTTTAGTCCTCAAGCGCCCTTTACCCGTGGCATGCCTATATTTATAACGTACTTATGATAATGCGGCGCAAGTTACAAAATAGGAAAGCATTGTTCCCATTAATTTGGCACAAGACCCCACTATTTTTTATCGTCTGACCTCGGTGGACAAGTTATAATACGAGTACTGTAATGGCCTAATATAAGGCCCTTTCACAGTAGGCCTACGTGTCTCCGCTCGTCTTTTCGGATCTTCAAATCGTCGGCCATCTATCGCGCTGCCATCCTATAGTTTACGATAACTTGTAAAGTTGGTGCGCTAAGTCAGAAGTTGTAACTCTTTTAAGTACGAGAGTGGAAAGTTGATGAGAGTCGGAAGACTTAAGTCATAAGCTAATAGCCCACGGCTTTGGTTGATAAGAAAGTCTGTGTGTTTGCAGCTGTAAACAATCCTTTTTATCGCTGCCGATTAAATTTGGCCATCTTAAGTAACGTGTAACGGGTTGTTCGGTCAAGAGGCAGTGAGCAATACGCGATCGCTGCGTTGGCCAAGGGAACCGTACAATATTTG